>JANSVB020000095.1:205458-224658 GCA_025504935.2 Erythroxylum haughtii
GGATGTTCCTTTTCATGACCCCAATCAGTATCGTCGTCTTATTGGTTGACTGCTTTATCATCAGCTCACCCGACAAAATATTATATTTGTTGTCAGTCCCTTAGTGAACTTATGCAAGAATCTCTCAAAGCTCATTATGAGGTTGCTTTAAAAATTCTACACTACATCAAGGGCTCTCCTGGTCAGGGTTGTTCTTTCCTCGCAATAACTCTCTTCATCTTTGTGTCTATTAAGATTCTGTTTGGGCTAGTTGCAAAACCAAACATCGTTCGACCACTGGTTGGTTTGTACAACTTGGTGATTCTCCCATATCATGGAAAACCAAGAAGCAGCCCATTGTTTCTTGTTCATCTGCCGAGGCCAAATATGCCTCCACCATCAGTGAGATCTTCTAGCTCAAAGCTTTACTTCGAGATTTGTCTATTCTTCATTCTACTCCCATAAACCTTTGCTATGATAATCGAGCAGATTTTCACATTGTTGCTAATTTGGGTTTTCATAAACGCACAAAACACATTGAGATTGATTGCCGCTATATCCGAGATAATATTTCTTCTAGTCAACTTGCTACTGCTTGTATTCCTTCCGATCTTGAGAAAGTTGATATCTTCATTAAAGCCTTTGGTCATCAATAGTTTCATTTCTTTAAAGGCAAGTCGGGCGTTCTTGATCCCCACGCTCTAACATAAAGGGGAGTGTTAAGATTTGGATATATATTCTTTGTAAGATTCTACGTTTATTGTATATGACCTTGTATATCTCTTCATTTATTTTATACGATTGTCTACCTCTTGGCTTAGCCACCAAGCCATACTTGTACTACATATACCAAACTATTATTCAATTAGAACCAAACAAAAATTGCACACCTTTTAAAAAACTTCTGATGTACATTATATGCAGAGATGATGACTTCGAATTCGAAACAAACTATTATGTTTTCTAATCCTATTCACATTAAAAAGATTCCGTAGACTTGTAAATAAATATTCATAGATTTTAGTGACTGTATATAGACTCGAATATTTGTGTAAAAATTTTCAATTAAAGGCCAATCAAACACTCGGAAAAAGCAACTATCAAAGTCAAGACAGGCATGATAAGTGTCACTGGCTGTGTTTTATCTATCAATGTACTATGGTTCTGTATACTCATTTATCATTTATGCCGATTCGGTAATTGCCAGAGTTATTTTCTCTCGGTTACAAAACTTTTCAATATCAGATCGGCACCTAACACCTTGTTCCAACTCTGTTTTGTGTCAAAACCACGTCAATTTGGATATTAACATATATAAAACGAGCAGAACAATAACTTTTCGGAGTTTTGGCACAGAAAACATTTAATTCTGTTGCTGTTGGCTCATCTCAAACTTCAAAGGCAAGTCTTATCGACTTAAAAGCCTGTTTTTTTAATGATCACTTTAGCACTGTTGTTTGTCTAACCCTCTGCAATTATTGTATTTCATGACAGTACAGTTATCTTCTTCCACCCTCATTCAAGAAGATAAAGTATTAAAAAAAAATAAATATTATAAACTAATAATTTTTTATAAATTTGACTTAATAATTAAATGACATATTCTTCGGAAGAATTCTATAAATGCGAAAGTTTTGCTAAAAGAAAGTTTTATCAATTTATAAGATAAGATCCTTGTCTTAAATGGCCTCGAAGAGGTGGATACTGGCTTTGATTAACAGCTAAACCATAAATATGTTACTCCTTTTACACTCCACTGTAGTCTGAAGCAGCAATAACGATATAGATGAACCAAAATAGTAGCAGGAGTAACTAAAACTTAATATAAACAAAGCTGCAAAAGTTTAATGGAAACACATGTTTAATGTACATCTTTGCTTAAATAATATTTCTGTTGTAAGTAATTTCCTCATTTAATAGTCCATACAAACATAGTACACACGGGATAAGCTGAACTGAAATTAAATTTCCAATCACCTGCCCTGAAGAACACCATGGTTTCACTCCCTCAAATTTGCAGCTTTTACAATTCCCAGCCACTCCTTTGGAAATTAAGAACTTGGTATAACCTTAAGGCAGATACTACAAACCATATGCTATACACAGACTTTCATCTGTCATACCTAAATTACCGGAAATAAGATTCTCAGAAACGCAAAGCAAACACGAACTAGTGGAGATTGACAAAGGACGAGGCATATGTACAGATGATAGCCAAGGCATTACTGGTCAAATGAGCAATTCTTACAATATGCTTCCTAACTATGATCCTCACATATCCATTCACGACCAGCTCGTTAAGTCCATCCATGCAGGTGTCATCATCAGTTAACGCAGCACTCACCCATGTTTTGATATCACTTATTATTCGCTCAAAGTCCGTTCCATTCACATGGCCCATGTCTCCCATAGACCTCTGTAATTCGTACACAGAGTCTCCGACCACCTCCACACAATCTTGCATAGCTGCAGCTTCTCTGGGACTCAATCCATGGAGTCTAGACATCTTCCTTGTCAACCTAAAAGTCGATTTTGTGGCCATTACAGTGACGTTCAGTGCTGTGTTGGCTAGTAGTACGGGGTCGGTTTTGATCTTGCTTGCATAATATGAGAGGGTACGGTAACATAGTTTAGGGTAGAGGGTAACGTTGCATGAAGTTTTAATATAATCTGCGTTTGTGTTGATTGGTGAGGCTTTGGTGGCTGAGCCTGATTTTACATAGGTGGACAATCGGAAGATGAGAAGGGCTATTACAATATGCCTGAAGGATGAAACTTCCATTTCTCTTATCTCTCTGTTCTCTTTCTGTTTCTGTTCTCTGTGAAGAAAGAGCAATCTTATAGACAAGGTCCAGAGTGTAGGCTGACCGATCCTTGGATGTTGTTGTCAAGGTGAATTGAGTTGAGTGCAGATTAGAATGAGATTTTGATTGTCCTTTTACCTCTTGTGGTTTAACTATCGTTTTAAACGTTATATAATTAATAATATAAACTCAGTTTAACAATATAATACTGATTGTAATTAAGTTCTTTTATATTAATAACCACTTCTGCTTAAATTTTATATAAAAAATTAATTACCAAGAAATAGTTTTTAAGAAACAGATCCAAGTTCAATTACCAGAAACAATCTAGTAAACGAAAAAAATATGGACAACAAGAGTGAAGATGTTGTCCTATGCACTTGCTAGCGTGTCAACCTAATGAGATAACTACTGTTTTTTCTTTTCCAATTTTTCTAAGTTCTTGATTGAATGTACTAACTATCAGGCTCTGTCATATTCTACACGAGACTTAAAGATCATATGTTACAGTTTCTTTCTTTTCTCCTCTCTTTTATTTTTTCATTTTAGGCTGCTTATATTTAATGATTAGGACAACTAATGTTGGCGGTGTTGCTACGTGATTTGACTCTTTGGGACCCTCGGGTAGGGTCAGGAGTTTATACGGGCAAAGTAATATTTGCAGAAGTGGAGAACATGTTACGGCATCATAAGGCTTGTCTACCGTTCCAACAATTAATAATTTGATAGTTTTGTTCCAAGGTGTGTTAATTTGATGGAATGAATTCGTTCTTCTGTGGAGTCTACGTGCAGTTATGACTATTTAAATTTTAGAAAAAAAAATAACTCCAGTATCCATTTTTTCATGATAAATAGGAACAACTCATCTTAAAATAGTATCTTGTCGCAACCAATCATGAGTTATAGAACATGGGAGGCAAATAGTTACTTGGTGATATATGACAAATTTCCTGTCAACTTCTGATAATAATTTACACCGACGGCTTCTCTCATGTATCTTTTTCAGCGTCAGATACTGACAGTTGAATAACAATCAAAGAGAACACGGGGGTTGTATTCCATGCTCCAGAGATCAATGATTTTCCTGATAAAACTTCCTCAGATAACAGATGCATTGGTTGTTATGTAAAACTACATGACTAGGACCACAAGTCCTGTTCCATGATTGCTTTGAAACTGTAGAGGAAAGCATGCAATTGAGAGAAGACCAGTCCTAACTAATACAAAATAAAGATTTACCTGGAGTCGTCCAAACCAACTAGTATGGGTTCAGGCAACGGATTAGTCATAAATGGAGTACCCAAAAACAAAACAGTTATGGTTTACTTGTAACCAAAGTTTTGGTAATGGATACTGCTATTGCGTAAAAGCCTGTTTGAAACAAAAAAATAGGAATAGACAAAGTTATGGTAAGAAAACATTTTCATGTGGGTTGAAGTGCCATGATATTGCAGGATTCTTCGAGCTAAAGGTAGAGTTTTAAACTTAAAAAATAAGCAATAGCTGGTTAGGCCTCGTGGTGGTTGCATTTATACCGTCGGTCTTTCAGTTATCTTTCAGGAGCAGGTGGCCTTTGATAAAAGACGTCGCCACAAGTACAGAACACAAGGGTCCACTAGCCACTCTTTAAGTTATCTTTCCAGATTTTCCTACAACTCGGTCCTTGATTCCATGTACGCTTCTGACTTCTGAGGTTGTGGTCTCATTTATTTGCTTTCCTTGCCATTCAACCTGCCATGGTCACGTTCGCTCGAATGCCTAGTGGGGACTGCGGAACTCTTCCCTTACTCACTCAACGTGACAGCGCCCGTATCGAGTATAAATTATATGCACACCATTCAATTAATTTATTTACAGGTTAAGAAATATTTAAGATGTACAAAAATAATTTAATTTAATTAATTTCAATAATTGTAAATGCCACAAAAATAATGACTTTAGTTTTTTAATAAATAAATTAGAGTTATTATATAATTAAAGTAGAGTGCTGTCCCAGCTTTATGAAAGTGACATATATGTAACTATAGATATATTATGATAAATATATAATTTAATAATATTTTATTTATACAAGTTATTATATTCATAGTGGTTACCCTTAATTATAATCATCAATAATTATTGTTGGTTACAATATATATATATATATTTTCTAGATATTGTTTTATTATAATTTTTAAGTATCAGTCCTTAATTATTCTATAATCTTTTATACTATGTTTAAAATCTTTTCAAATTTTAATAATTAAATATTAGATTTATAAATTGTAATAATATATTAAGATTTAAATATTACACACAATTATTTTTTAATAAGTGAAAAATAATTTTATTAAATTGAATCAAATTGAATTAAATTGTAATAATTTTTTTCAAATGTCTCGCTATATGGTCCATTTTTGTTGGCTAGCGTCAATATTAATTTCTCTTGTCCAGTTGAAAGCAATGATATAAAAATTGGAATGGACCAACTGATTTGATTGGATTAGGGATGAATTGAACTACTTTCTAGTTCGGTTTTCAGTTTTAACTACAGAAATTAAGTAAAAATCGTAAAACCGTGAACCGAACCAAGTTATGCCTTTCTTCCTCTCTCTCCTAGTTTTTTGGTTTTTTGCCTCTCTCTCCTCAATTTTCGTTTTTAACTGCATCTTCTGTTTGATAATTTCATCTTCTCCTCAATCCTCCTCCCTACTTTTCTCTCTCTTGTTTCCTTTTTGCTTTAGATTTTCACGTTCCCCCTCTCTTTCCTTTTCAAATGATTCATTACTTGACCCCCAACAACTCAACGAAGCAACTTCGATGTTTTACCATAATCGCCTACAAGTCCTTTTATACCCAAATGGGAATTCTGTTATTGTGTTCTTTCTAACTAGAAGCTGTTGGATAATTTTGTCCTTTCCTATAAAATTGGACAACTATTAATTGCATTTATCAATTTTTTAATAAATTATCGATTAAGTTACGTAATTTGATCCAGATAAAAATAATAAAATGGTACAATAAATGATCTAAATTATTGGGTCAAAGTCTAGGTAGAAAATGGATCTCAATTAGCATGGACAAGACTCATATCGAAGCTCGATATATAAGTTATATATAAAGGTTAAGGTCTCCTGTAGTTGCTCATATCAATCGTAAACATAAGGATTCTCTGACCCGTTAAGAGCTTACGCTTTGAGAAAATTGTAGAAAGACATTGCCCGTGTCCTGGAGAGGAGTTCCCATAAAGACGGCGATGGATTCGCGCTCGTTTCGGCTTCGAAAAGCTCGTTTGAAGTTATGGAGATTGAAATTAGGTATTTTTGCATTTCTTCATTTCTTACCCTTTCACGTTCTATCCAAAATACATAACTAAGGTACTGTTACGTATTACACGTGGTATTAGAGCAACGACGTGACTAGGCAGTTAAAAATGAAGATTTTTTGGCTCTCTCTCCATAAGGTTTTTAGATATTTAACTTCTGTTTCTCGATTTTTTTCTTGCGTTTTATTGCATGAAAGTAGCATACATGTGTACAGCCTTGAGAAATGGGGTGAAAACAAGCCCGGGAGTTCGAAAAAGTCCCAAAACTCACCAACAATCATCAATTTCTGGCAATTCGATGAAGACTGTTGGGTGCATGTGGCGCACGCACCTGATGGCACATAGTATCGCCCTGAGGGCGGTATGTCTGGCGCGTACAACGCATGCATTAGTCACGGGTTGACATGTGGGTGGCCCGTGTTGTGCCACATGTCGACGTGTGCACGTACAATCCATCAGATAAGAGCATATGGGCGCGTGCTCTATTAGGGCGTGTCGCACACACACCTCAAGCGCTACAGTACGCTGACATCATCCGTACGAATTTCTACAATATTTTTCAAAAAAACATAAACACAAAATTTAGATTTCCCATAAGAGTGCCCTAGGATATTTTGGGTCAGTTTTTGGGTCCGAAAAATTTATAAAGTAAGTTTTTCCATTTTTCTAGATTTATTACATTAGTAATAAATTAAAGTTTTACTCTAGAAAAGGAATTAGGGTATTATGAATTCGATTTCGAGTGAATTTTTATGCTTCGGACATCACATGAGGGAGATACTTCAAGTTTTTATGTCTTGGGCCTCATGTTTAGTGTTCGAGATTGCATGATAGTTGATCGGAAAAGGAATTAAGACATTCTAAAGCCATTTTTGAGTGAATTTTTGTGCAACGAACTTGCCATAAGGGAGATACATGAGGTTATTATATCTCAGGTAGTCAGTTCAATGTCTGATGATGCACGATAGTCACTCTACTGAGATTTTTCTTTATGAAAGTCTCAAATGAAGTTTTCAGAGAATGTCTTCAGTATGAGTATGTGACAATGAGACTGTGCATTCGGTTTTTTTTACATTTTTTGATGTTGCATTGTCACATACGATATGCTTATAAAGAATGAGAGGATAATATAAAGATATACCCCTTGTTCTTGTGCATTTTTTGAGTGCTGATGTGAATGTAGTCACCACAGTGGCCTTTCAAGTTAGTATTTTGAATTATTCTGCTTACACATTAATGGATGTCTTTGGTCACATGTTTGGTTATTCTACCCACGTGTTAGCCTTACATCAGATTTTAAGATGTTCATAAAGGCATTGGATAGAGGAAAGTCATTGCTTAAATGATCTATTTACTCACAGGTGATAGTGTCATGAGAGTTGATGATTTATACTCTTATCGCTTTTATGTAGAGGTCTAGTTGCATATATTATGTATTCATCCCACAGGTGTTTCATAATATGTGTGACTAGATTTTCAGTAAAGATACTATTAAATGACTTTGAGTATCGCTATTATCCTATATTTGTGTTGATTTAAAAATAAGCATCTTGAAGTCACCTTTTTAGTTAACAAAATCAGTGTTGCCATTAAAACCCTGATCGGTTTTAATACAAAGAAGTGGACAAGGATGTATTGAATGCTATGGAGATAGCTGTGGTTGGTATGACAATACGGACAGATAGACTATCTCTACCTACATCCATAAGCTCGAGAGCTCATAAAGTAGCCTATGAATCCTTGGATCGGTCTAACAGATTATATCTGATAACCATTAAGAGATCCATACTTAACCATTTGCTAAGTGGACTTCCAAATACAAACATAATGAAGGAGTTTCTTAATGATGTCTCCCAGAGGTACACAATCTCACCTAATGTTGGGACAAGTGCCTTGATGAAAGAATTATTCTCCATGAGGTATATATGAGAAAAAGGGGAGTAATGGAGTGGAGAATTATTCATCTTCACAGTAGATTGAAGATGTTGGGACTTCAATGCTTAGTGTCCTATTGCATTGCTAAGGAGGAGAAACTCAAGTTTGCTATTTCTACAGCCCTCGAAGCAACTTAAGGGAAGACAAAGATGAAACTCGCTAAGTTCAAATCTTCTCCACATACTGATGTTGGTCAAATCAGTGATGGTAAAGGTCCTAGGGACATAAAGAAACCAATAGTATAAGGTTAAAAGGAAAAGAATGAGACCATCAGGTTACTCTCTGGCTTGTTAATTTATGAATCTAATTTGCGATAGTCGCATTAAGTACATGGTGGCTATTTAGTGGAGAATTTGATCAACATGCTTCCATAATGCAAGGTTTCATATCCAAGATAAAGCCAAAAAAAGAGAAGGAGAAACTGATGGTTCACAGCAATAAAATAGTGGAAGTAATATCTATAAGGGATGTATGTATTGAACTTTGTTGTAAGGTTCATTTTGGTTTTTAAATGACACATTTTATATGTGATCTTTTGATCAATTTTAGACAAAGAGGGTTAATGTTTTGTATTTAATGTTTCTATTGTACAATTGTTTTTTTAATGCAAAATATAATGGTACAACTTTCTTGTCACATGGTTTGTATAGAATGTATCCTACCCCGAATTAGATATATGCTTCTTTGTATTGCTAAACAAGTTATGAAATGAAGGATCCTGATGAATGAAAAGTCATACTTGGTGTGACATAAAAGTTTAAGCCACATTTCCAGAGCTAGGGTTGAGAGATTGAATAAGGAAAGCATTTTTAATTCAAGATTATGATGATATAAGAACATGTGCTAACTGTTTCAAGAGTCAGTTGACTTCGACTTGTGCTTCTGACTTGTTGAGTTTATTACATAAAGATATCGGTAGACCTTATATAGTTGCATTGTGCAATTCTGAATGTATTTTGACATTTGTTGATGATTATTCCCTTTACAGTTATATGTTATTGCTTAAAAACTGAAGGTTGAGAACCAATTGGAAAAATTCATTAAGATAGTTAGATTTGACCGTGAAGGAGAATATCATAGCAAACATAGTGCTTTAGGACTTGAAAAAGTCCATTTGCTAGATATTTGGAATCAGCTGGAATAGAGATTTAATTCACTATGCTGAGTAGTTATAAGCAAAATGGTATGTTGCCGAAAGGCATAACTACACCCTAAAGGACTTGAAGAAGTCGATGCAAAACAGGGCTATTCTACCTGATTATCTAGAAGTTTGTAAACTTAGCCTTGAACACATTCGTGTATGGGGCTGCCCTATTGAGGTAGTATAATCCTTATAAAAAAAGATTTCATGTTTGTTGTACTCATTGCTATTTAGTAAGATATCTTGACCACTTTAAAGCTACAACTTTTACTGTAGAAAAGGAAGAACCGGAATAGTGGAATTACAAATAACTAAGTTTTTGGAATATAATGTTTATGATGATGGTGGCTTTGACCCTTCAGATGATAGCAGGGCGGATACTACAGTTATCATGTACCCTCTACTCATACAGATAGATCTGGTGGGTCTAGGTCTTTATACCATGCCTATACAGGAATAGGAACCTACGCTTGTACACAAAAAGGTTCCTGGGGATACAAGATCTAATACAGTTAAGTAAATCCACTAGAGTGAGACGACTTGCTATCCCATCTGATTTCATAGTCTATCAGGTGAACATGACTATGCTATTCGGCATGTTATGAATCCAGTTAGTTTTACAGAAGCTATTTTTGGAACTAATGCGGATGTGTGGTGGGTTGCAATGACTAATGAGATGCAAGCTATAAAGCATAATAAGGTATGAGAGTTAGTTGATTTGCATCAAAATTGTAAACTCGTCAGTTGTAAATGAAGAATAGACTTAAAAGATTTCAGGATAAAGCTCATCAGTTTATGGGCAGTTGCCTAATGGTTCACTCAAAGAAAAAGGTTGACTTTATGTTACCTTTTCTCTCGTATCCTTGTAGGATACATTTTGAGTTATTAAGGCAATTGTAACTCATGATAATATAGAGTTACATTAGATGGCTATCAAAACTACTTTCCTGAGTAAAGACCTTTATGAAGAGGTCTATATGGTACAATTTGAAGGATTTCAGGATTAGGATGGAACTGACATGGTTTGTGCATTATGCAAATCAATATATAATTTATATTAAACCTCCTAAAAGTGATACCTTACATTTGAAAAGGTTTGGTTTCTTTCGGCTTCATGGAAAATAAAGTTAAAAAGATTCTTATACTATGAGGTTAAAAGGTACAAAGTTATCTTCCTATTACTGCACATGGATGATTTATTGCTCACGTCAAATTACTTGATCATGTTGTATAAGGTTAAGAGACTTTTAGTCAAGAACTTTGACATAAAGGACCTTGGTGCAACATCTTCTGCCCTATGTATTCAGATTCACCGAGATAGATCTCAACACTCATTAGACCTCTCATAGAATGCATACATTGAGTATGTGTTACAAAGATTTAATACGGTTAATAATAAACCTGTCGTAGCACCTATCTCTCATAATGAGAGATAATCTTTGGCATAGTATCCAAAGAATAAAGTAAAGAGAGAGGTTATGAGGAATGTTCCATATTCTAGTACGGTTGATAGTCTGATGTATGCTCGACTATATACTAGACAGGACATTGGATTCACCATTTGATTGTTTGGTCAATATTTGGTTAACCCAGGTGTAGACCACTGAAATGCAGTCAAGCGAGTGTTGAGATACTAAAGGGAATTAAGGATTATATGTTGACTTATAAAAAAGTCAACATGCTAAACCTCGTCTGGAATTCAGATTCAAATTTTGGCTATGTGTCATCGAAAGTCTACTTAAGGTTACAGTTTTAAGTTTGCAGATGTTACAATGTCATGGAAGTGTGTTAAGTAGACACAGGTAACTTCCTCGACTATGCATGCAGAGTGCATGCTATGGAGCTACTTCACAGAGAGTTTGACTCAGAAACTTGATTTTTGACTTGTATGTGGTTGATCCAAAGGCTAGACCCATTTGGTTGTACCGTGGTAATCTTCTTGCTGTGTTGTTTAATAACAATAAAGAATATCGTAGAGTTTTAGCATTTAAAGGTCAATTATTTGGTCATAAAGGTGTTGATACAAAAAGGTGACATTAAGATTTAGAGCATTTAAAAACTGAGGAAAAGTTAGTCGATCCTTTAACTAAAGGACTTCACCCACTTGTGTTTGTGACACAAGTATACAGTATAAGTGTTTTGACATCCTTAGACACTGTTAGTTATAGGATCGTTATGTTTACTCCATGTACATTTGTAAATTTTGATGTATTATAACAGTATGATGGTTCATCAATAGAGATGATCATCATTTATCCTCAGTAATACGTGTTCTTATACATTATCATAATACATATAAAATTCTTAAGATTTATGTTCTTAAGCCTTTAAAGTTAATTGGACATATATATAGGTTGACCTTGTACCTATGCCATTTAGACTCATACAAAAGGATATCCATAAAATTTGACATGACATAGGGGGATATAAGTTTTTAATCCCATAAAGGTTTTCTAATGCAATTTAGCATTTAGTTGGAGAACATAAAGGTTTTCTCTAATACTGTTTAGCATTCAGTGAGAGAAAACAAGTTTTCTCTAATGTTGTTTAGCCTTCGGTGAGAGAGGATTTTTTAAATGCAGTTTAGCATTTGCGATTTAGCATAAAGTTGGAAAAATCGAGACCTAGAAACGAAGATGATATAATTTAAATCATAAAGGTATCATCCTAGTTTGCCACACTCCATCTTCCCATTCGTGTTACTGAGGTATTAGGTATACGTAATTATATT
Organism: Erythroxylum haughtii; assembly: GCA_025504935.2. Taxonomy (NCBI): domain Eukaryota; kingdom Viridiplantae; phylum Streptophyta; class Magnoliopsida; order Malpighiales; family Erythroxylaceae; genus Erythroxylum; species Erythroxylum haughtii. The sequence continues at coordinate 217,356 of JANSVB020000095.1, forward strand.
AAATCTATGTCGTACATGACACATGCATTTGATACTTTTAGGTATCGAAAGCCTTGCAGGATAGAATGATGGACTTTCGTTATCTTTGGATCAAATATTTGTTTTTAAAACCTAGTCAACTAATTCAGTAGCATAGCTTAACTGAGTTTTTAAACTATTTTTAAACTTGAGTCAAAACTGCAATTAATGCTTGTCCAAGGGGGAGAATGTGGGACAATTTTGTCCTTTCTTATAAAGTTGAACAACTATTAATTGCATTTTTTGATTTTTTAAAAACTTATCAGTTAAGTTACATAATTTGATCTATATAAAGATAATAAAGTGACCCAATAAATTATCTAAATCTATGGGTCGAAGTTCGTGTAGAAAATGGATCCTAATCAGTATGGACCGGACCTATATCGGCCTTGTGATGGAAAAACTCGATATAGAAGCTATATATAAAAGTTAATGTCTCCTGCAGTTGCTCATATAATCAATCGTAAGTTTAAGATCATTATATCCTGCAGTTCTCTACAAGTTCAATAATCATGATCTTGGACTCACCTTATATTAGAATCAACCAAAGTAATATGGATCACACCTTTATATTTATTAAATTAATCTAAGAATTCTTTTTTTAATAAGAAGAGAAAATTATGAGAATACGTTTAAGTTTTTACTAGTTAAAGATCATTATATCCTAATTCATGATAATCTTATACTTCTTAAATCAAGTAAAAATTACGCAATCTGGAAGATACATCATATTACATTTATTGCTTTGACAAGTTCATAGAGAAGAATTAGTTAAAATGGATATAATTAAGTTGCCTCAAATTCTCAACACCAGTTGATATGTAAATGAACTAAACAAATGAGAACATTTCAGTGGCTTCTAAGCATTCTAATAAGAAAGCAAAACTCGATCAATGGAGCATTCTTTGACCAAATGGACGATGACTCTCTAGCAAGTCATTTCCTAGATAACGTACATGTATCTAATCATGTAAGGTTAAATTCCTCCCCACTCGAAGTGCAACACAACTGTAACATTAGCTATTTCAACAATGTTGAATTCGCTGTTAATAAGATCTCTGTAGATGTCTTTTGGGGACAAAGAGATCATATAGCAAGACACTCCATGACCCCAGCGAAGATTCAAGGAAAGAGACCTGCAAGTAAGAGCTAAGAAGTATCTGCAAGCTCAAAAACAAACGTTATAGGAAAAGTATACAAAGTAATCAGTAATATCATTAAATTATTAATTTTGCTCAAAAACAAACGTTATAGGAAAAGTATACAAAGTAATCAGTAATATCATGAAATTATTAATTTTGCCCGCCATTTTTGATTTCCCAGTCAACTGTGGAGATCATTACACCAAAATCTACGTATATTTAGTCATATGGTTAAAACATTATTTTAAGAGTAATATAGTACATTATATTTTTAACGGTTTCTAAATTTATTTGAATATGAAGAGAGAAAATTTTAATGTGCAATCAATGAAACTTATTCAATGAATTAAATATTAATTACTGATTTTAAAAAGTTGAATAGTTAAGCTTTATTTAACTCTTAATTATTAGTTAAACATTGGTTATAAAAAGTTAAGCCTGATGCAGACACACAGAATTAAATATGCATGTACCTAGTTGGAAAAAAGGGTCACATGTGAACTTGATATCTCATCATTTTTCTTGCGTTCAGATGCTAATCAAGGTAAGCAACTTAAAGTACATTTGGAATAATTTCTTTCTTCCTAATGAGTTAAAAGAGGCCACATTCTCCATCTTATATTTTCAAGTGTTCTAAATATTATAATATAAAGGATTAACTAAAGTGAGTCACAGGTTGGAAAGATGTCCCTTTCACGTAATGCTGTATGTAACGAGGATTCAAATGACAAGTTGTTTCCAAAAGTGATAGTAAATCAGAACGAGGTAATCTTCAGCGAAGGAAGGTGTCAGGGCCATCATAATTTGTTCCTTTCCGTGGAAAAGAAATTATCCTGAAATCTCCAAGGTCACGGCGTATTGGTTCAATTGACTGCTTCTTGTCGAGTTTGGATACTGTAAGATTTTTCAAAGATCTTGGTACACAAAGAAAGGATTGCTTTGAGATGAAATGAAATTATTGTCAGATGGTGCTCAAATTAATGTGAATACGAGAAGAAACAGGAGCTTGAATTTTCTGTCTAATTTTATAATGTCTTATTCTATCTCATAAATTTCAGTCACTCATTTAGGTGAATCCTGTGTGGATCCTAAATAAATAAACGCGAGATCTGCATAAATAAATGGTTGAAATTCATGAGACAGGATAAGATATTATGATATTGAACAGATGATCTTGTCCTATAAAACAGACCCATCAAAGTTGATCAATTTCTCACACTACACAGCATTAGTAGATAAAGATGAAGTAAGTCTATCATAACGACTTTTTTATTAAATAAAAATAAAGTTATGTATTATCGAACTTTTCTCGATATCACAACATTTGAATTGGGTATTTACGACGATGATATATATATATATATATATATAGCTACAAATGGAAACATTGGTACTTGAATTCTAGTAAGTACCTGTGAATGGTTGGCTATACATCATGTCTAGTACAAGTTTTTGTGATTTATTCTAGCAAAATATGTGAAGTAAGCGAGTGGCAAAGCAATTTTTATCAATCTAATGAATCTCCCATGTATATGCACAGCACAATTTAATTCAAGAAGCAGTATGTAATGTGCATAGTGGATTTTTATTCTCGAAAATGCACTTTTTATTTGCCATTATCCTGTGAAGCAACCTATGTCCAAGTGGGAATGTTTGACTTGGATTTGCTTCTCCTAGATAAAGTATAATTAACTAGGAAGGAAAATGCATCCAGATATGAGGTTAGGCTGAAGAGAATTTGTAGTGACATGACATCACTATGTTTCATAATTCTTAACTCAACTTGCAAAAGTTATATTCAAAATTTAATTAATAGTAAATTAGATATTATTTATTTTTAATTATCATTTATCTTGTAATTAGCTTACAAACATTTTTTGAATTCTTAATGGGGCAAAAGGTTTTTAAGAAAGATGAAATGCAAAGTCCGCTTAAAATCCTTCAATATTGAAAACAAGTCCCAAGCTGGTGGCTATTATCATGTTAATTATATCAATGTTTTTAAAATTAGACTAAAAGTTAAACCGATAAAATAAAAAATTTAAAATTTAAAAATTTTAACCGATATTATATCGTCATAAAATTAGTTAAAAATTGAATAAAATTGAAGAGTTTAAAAAATAATTGAAAAAGATTATTCTTTTTCATTGAAAATTTTAAATTTTAATTAAAAAGATTGTTAAATAAAAATTAAGTGATTTATTTTGATTTATAAACTTGATTAGTTTATAAAAATTAACCAGTAAATTACTAAATTTATCAGTTTTTTATAACTAAAATTATTAAATTAAATAAAACTAAAAAACTAAAAATTAAATAAAAAATTATCCAAATCAAAATTTTCATTATTAAATAGACTTAAAGTATTCAGTTTTTAAAATATTAGCTGTAACTGATACCTTATCCTCAACTAGTAGTCAATGATGTTTAGATGCACTTAAAGTTAACTAGCACAAGATTTTTTAATTATATTTTTACAAGGAATTAAAAAAAAAAGGAAGGTAAGTCGTCTATCTGATTGATTACGCATGATGTTTTCGAAAGTGCAGGAGATTAATTTCCATTTTCCACTTAGAATTCCATTGAACATTCATAACCAGTGTAGCACATATCAAACGTGATTTCTCCGCAATTTAAAGTTTTCTTTTTCCATTTTCTATAATACGTTCAAGTACCTTAATTATGTATTTCAGGTCAAACGTGGAAGGATAAGAATCGAAGAAATATAGAAAATACCTGATTTCGAACTCTGTAACTTTAAACGAGCTTCCAAAATTAAAACAAGCGAGAACTCACAACTGTCTTCATGCGAATTATTTTCCGGGATGAGAATAAGGTCTTTCTACAGTTTCTCAAAATGTAAGCCCTCTTAACAAATCAGAGAATTTTTATATTTACGATTAATATATGAAAAACTGCAGGAGACTTTAACCTTTATATATAGCATCCATATCGGGCTTCCTCATCACAAGATTGATATGGGTCTGGTCCATACTGATTGGGATCCATTTTTTATCCGAACTTTGACCCATTAATTTATATATTGGGCCACTTTATTATCTTTATCTAGATCAAATTACATAACTTAACCGATAAGGTATTGAAAAATCAATAAATGCAATTAATAGTTGTCCAACTTTATGAGAAAGGATAAAATTGACCTAACAATTACAGCTAGAGAAAGATTACATCTAACAAAGACATACAAGTTGGTGAGTTACCCTCAGTTTTTCTTTTTCTATGTGTAAAGTTCTCATAATAAATAAAGGAAAAAATTGGTGTAATTAGATCAGTGAAATTCAAAATTTTCTTCTGAGAAAAAGATGTTCTTGATTTTCACGAGGCTACTTCCTTATTGCCTTATTTCTTGAAAGTTGACCCTGATGCCCATAAAAATAAGAGCTAATGGATTATACCCCTTCTTTAAAATAACGGTGTAATAATTCTTATCTCACATGAAGAGGGGCCTTCTGTTACAACTTCCGCTAAAGATTGGAAATTTATTTTCCTAAATAGAATCTACACTTTTTGCCACCTACCAATCTATGAGGAAATTGGGATGAAACTCTATTCAATAATATTTTTTCGTTTATAGCAAACATCTAGCTCATCCAAGGGGTAGAATAATTGTTTCACTAGATCCTGAAGTCTAGCATTTATGGAAATGGTCATGTACTGATTAATACTTGCATTGTGACTTAATTCTGAAATGCACTCAACATGATTAAAGATCTCTTAGATCCTTAATAAACTCTTATTGGATATTTCTGGGATATTACAACTGCATCCTTAAATCAGATGAAGTTTAGGGGAATTTCAAAATTCTATACTCTAGATTTCAGAAGCTGAGTACTTTGACTAGTGCCTTAGGCCTAGTTGATCTAAAAGACTCAGGGCATCATTTCATCCAGTCTAATAGACAATTAGAGGCTTAATTTATCCAAATGAAGCTTGTCAAATGTTTGATCAACTCATGATGGCTCTCTTGTTTTCCCAAGCTCAATTGCTTTCACCAATCCCCTTTCTTCATACCATACTCTTATAAAGCCAAACCTTAGGGATGCCACAAGTAAGAAGAGATCTTTATTTAAAATCTTCAATTCCCTTCTCAAACATCCTAGATCTTGAATAGTCATGAAAGGTATGAGTATTTCAGTTACACGCTCTTTAACTTTTCAATTAGTGCAAAAGCTAAAAGCTGTAAGGAAGGAACTAATCATCCTGTAGAGAAATGAAGATGATCTAATGAAAATAAACATAAGGCAAGCCACTGATAAACTAAACCAATGTTAGATGAAATTGTCTAGGGATCTACAAAGCCAATCTCTTAAGGTCAAGGAGAAAGAAGAATTAAAGCACTATTTGAAATCTACTGAAATCTAAAATTCACAACTTAAGCAAAAAATTGGAATTCAAAGGCTCATAAAGGGAGACAGATGGACAAAGTACTTCTTTAATTGCATACAAGGGAGGAGGAATACAAATAGAATCATCACACTCAAAGACTTATAAGGGAAGTCAATTAGTGAACCAAGTCACTTGAAGAAGTTTGTCTATAAACCCTTCAAAAATCTGCTAGGTGTAAGTAGTAGGTTGGAAAGAATACCTCAAGATATCCTTAATACATTAGTTGGATCAATGCAACTCCATTTTCTCAATGAACTTACTCAGGAAATCACACCTAAGGAAATTAAGCTCATAATCTTCTCTATCCACGTTGATAAAGCTCTTAGTCTAGATGGTTTCAATGCTAGATTTTACCAATCTATATGGAACACCACTTGGCTAACAATAATTAAAGCAGTCTAGGAATTTTTCCTTTCAGGTAGAATGCTCATTGAAGTCAATAACATCTAACTTAGCCTAATTCCCAAGTGTCAAAACCATATTAATCTGAATGAATATAAACCTATAGCTTACTACAATGTCCTATACAAAGTGATTTCAAAGATTCTAGCTAATATACTCAAGAAAACCTACAAATCATCAATTTAGGTCAGGGAGCTTACATAAAAGGTAGATCAATAAATGATAATTTCCTCTTAGCTCAAGAAATCTTTAAAGGATATAACACTAAAAAATCCACAAAAAGTTGTGCCCTATAGGTGGATTTCATAAAGGGTTTTGATTTAATAAATTAGGAATTCATCAAGACCAAATTAATTGGCTTAGTATATCCTTGTAAATTTTTGAAATGGATTATGACCTGTGTTACCTCAGTCTCTTACGCTGTTATTATCGATGGAGAACGCACTACAATCTTTAAAGTAGTTAAAAGGATTAGGCAGGGGGACCCACTATCTCCTACCTTTTCATAATTTGCATGAAAGTTCTATTGAGGATCACAAGTCTTCATATAAGCAGAACTCCCTTATTCAAATATCGTTTTAAATGTGGTAAACTCAAGCTCTCACACCATATGTTTACTGATGATCTCCTTATGATGTGTGGAGCAAACCTAACATCCATCAATACCTTTATGGATGCCTTGGAAGACTTTAGGAAATGCTCAAGTTTCTTAAGAACCCTAGCTTTTGGGACCAGACTCGAAGTCTTCCTCTCCGAAGGGTCATTCACTCCATACAACTATCTGCAAACATCTTCTTCCTTCATGTTAACCGTTGTCATCCACTTAGGTTTGGTTGACAAAGCTTCACCAACCGATTGACAATCGGTCACCTTCCTTATCAACTCCTTTGACACAACAACAGATATACCGTCTACTAAGGAGACGATAGTGTTGTCTACAAGTTGAGCATTCTTCCAAAAATCAAAAACCTCATTTGTGTAAACTGGTTCTCGTACCTGGAAGAAATTTCTCCACCCAGCTCTTTCAATCTCAGGTTCTACATCCATTCCGTCTTTCCTTAGTGACTCGAAATCAACATGCCTTCCGAAAATCATTGCTGCTTCCATTGTCTCTGAGTAGTAACTGATTCTGGTAAGCTTGTTCTTCAAAGGTAGGATGATTGAGAGAATTTGGAAAGCAAGATGAACCGTCTGTAGATGAAAGTAACTGTGATAATTTCAACTTCAGGCTACTTGAAGGGTCTTATCACGCGTGCCCTAGAATCGTCGGGATTCTAAAGATCATGAAACGTTTCCCTCCAAATCTTCCTTGTTAGAGAAGTTACCAGCTGTAA
>JANSVB020000095.1:257865-269022 GCA_025504935.2 Erythroxylum haughtii
AATTGTATTCACTTGATTCTACTGATGAGGAAGACACCCTTTCTCTTTTTCATCTCTTTATTCTTTTCCCTCCACTTGCTCTTGTGCTCATGTGGAGGTGACATAACATGACTTAATTGTACAATAGTTAATTTCGAAGCAGCGGTATCATCTACTGACTCACATGTGAGTTCTATTCCTTCTGTTGTCAATGATTACCCCCTTAAGGAAAGGTTTTACTGTTAATATTTCAGGTGATTTTAACATCGTGGAGGCTTATGCTGACGTGGCAATTAAGGAAGTTGTTTCACTGCAACAAAAGTGTCTGATTGAAGATAACAAAGATGGTCCACTTCAAATATTCCACTAGCTCATTTGATGCAAAGACACCGTGACTCTAAGGATTATTCTCAATCCCTTACATCTCCTAACTTATCTACTTTTAATTCTTCTCATACCTTGAGATACTTGGATGAGTTGTTGTCTAGTGATGATTCAGGTATGCAGAAGGATTTATCTAAGGCAGTTGCTGCTAAAAATCAACCTGAGGTTGGTTCAACGCTTGGAATAGATGGAGACTGTAAAGCTGATCGCATAGAACCTGAACTATCATGGTTGAAGGAAAGGGGAGTAATCTATTCTTTCTTGAACTTCATAAATTGATGCCTTCTGTTATGCAATCTCCTATGATTGAATTAAAACCCTTACCCCCTACTTTAAAGTATGTTTTCCTTGAGTCTAATGAGCGATTACCTATCATAATTGCCAATTTCCTATATAACGGTAAGGAAGAGAGACTCTTTGCCATGTTGAGAGAGCATAGGAGGGCTATAGGGTGGACTTTAGCGGACATACTTGGATTAGCCCAGCTATTTGCACACATAGGATCCTACTGAGTAAGGGTTCCTAACCTGTGAGATAGTCCCAAAGGAGACTAACCCCATTAATCCTAGATGTGGTTAAGAAAGAAATCACCAAACTTTTGAGTGCCGGGATCATCTATCCCATATCTGATAGCCAGTGGATTAGTTCGGTATATGTAGTACCTAAAAAGAGTGGGGTCACTGTGGTTAGAAATGATAGAGACAAGTTTCCATAAGAGTGCAAAATTCCTGGCGTGTGTGTATAACCTATAAAAGATTAAATGATGTCACACAAAAAGATCATTTCTCTATCCCTTTTATTGACCAGATGCTTGATGTTAAGTCAAGAGGACTTCACTTCTATTAATTTTGATGACAATCAAACAATAATAATATTAGAAATGTATAAATTTCTTTGATAAGTTTGTTAAGTGTGTATAAAAATGTAAGTAACACTTAGTCAACTCAGCAGGTGCGCGATCAATGATAGATGATATATTTACAACAAACAATACGTTAGCAACAGACGATATATCGACACCAGATGAAGCACAACACTAGACGAAGCACGACACCAAACAAAGCACAACAATAGACGAAGCGCAACAACAGACGAAGTGTGACAACAGATGAAGCGATACAATAGACGAAGCAGAGTAACAGATGAAACGTAATAACAGAAGAAGTATTATTCCAGACGATACAAAAGAAAGATATTCTAGAATGTCAGTTAGTTAGTTAGTTGGACTTAGTTACAGAACTCAACTAATAACCATTTCTAGAAGTTTCAAGAAGCAGTTTTTCAAGAAAACAGTTGGAGACTTAAGCTATAAATACTAGTTCGAGTCAAAGACTAAAAAAAATATTTTAACATTAGCAAAATTCTGTATTCAAAGTGAGAAAGAAGTGATGGAATACATCTGTAACGTGCAGCTCAAAAATAGATTTCTTAGAGAGAGAAAGAAAGGCTAAAAACTGGAGAGGCTAATACAGCAGATAAAGAATACTTTGTGAGAGAGACCTGAAGAGGCTCTGCAAGTATAGAAAGAATACTTGTAAAGTTGAAGAGTTTAGTAAAATCTTAAACAGACTCTGAGGACTAGACGTAGCCTAAGGCTTGGGGTGAACTAGTATAAAATCACAGCGTCTATTTTCTAACCCTTATCTTTTAATTTTCTTGTTGTTAGACGAGTAGATGATATTACTTATGATTGCATTGCTTATCAACTTTAGCAAAGTATTTTTGTGATCATTTGAATTTAGTAAATAAATTGAAGAAGTCTCAAAAGATTAATATTTTCTAAAAGATTACACAAGTCAACCCCCCTTCTTGTGTATTTTACATATCATACCGGATTTCTATATTAACAAGTGATTTACTTCACTTGGCATGTCATAGTATTAACCTTAGTTTGCTTAGATTGTTTTACCGTTTAACATGTGAGAAATTTTAATGGGGGTCGTTGGTTGAATTACCCATTGTAGAACTAGAATCATCATAATTAGCATCCTCTTATTCCTGCTCTTCAAATGTGTGTTTTCTAAAGGATTTAGGTTTAGAGGATGACTTTAAACTATTTAATTTTATGGTTAGAACCTTAATTTGGTCTTGAATAGCATTCATAAACAACTTAAGATCAAGTTTTGCATGATCTCCACCACTAGTCATATTTAAATCTGCAAAGAAAAAGTTAATAACAAAAATTAGTTTTTCTCAAAACTCCTAAAGTGTCTAGACTCAGGATTAGGTCACTTAATCTTTGGATTTCTCATTGATGTTTCCACAATCTTTGGATTTCTCGATGATGTTTCCACCATTCTTATGTTTTACTACTCAACTTCCCCTTACAAGTCCTTTAAAAAGAACTCTATCAATGTTCCTCCAAAATAGCAAGCAGCAATGGAGTTTATATCTTAGGTTAGTAAAATCAATAAAGAAGAAAAAAAAAGAATTAAACAAAATCAACAAGAAAGAATAAAGGAAGTGAAATTAACAAGAAAGAATGAAATAAGCAAAATCAAAGAGCACTTATCAAAGATAAAATAAACTTAAGAATTCTTTTATAATAAGAAAAGGATTAGAACACTTTATGGTACCTTAAAACAATTTTTAACCATTTTCGTAATATATGATACTAGGCTTTGATTTAGCCTTTTGATTTTGAATTATTTTATTTTAGGTATATATGATATGAACTAACTTAAAGACATCAGAAAAATGAATGGAATAACTTTGATTGAAGAAAAACATGCAAAGTGAATTTAAATTGAAAAGAATTATTAAAAGGAAAAATTGGATAAGATGGATGATAAACAACAAAATCGTAAGTGAGAAGAAAGAAGTAAACAAATTCTTAAAGGATAGATAGAACTTCATTTTAAAAGTCAAAGCTCTAATACTAAATAATACGTACCTTAGGTCAGGAACTACTTAAAACTTGAATTACAAGGAATTAAAACCTTAGGATCATCTTAAAATTAAGTAAGGAAACTCAACCTAAACAAATCCTATCGATTAGAACCAATGATGAAAGAATTTTGATTGTCATAAGTGCTTAATTTCATCATGAAAAGCGTCCTTTTCTTGCATCTCCATGGTTAATCCTTATAAAGCTACCTTCATGCATCTAGTTTTTACCTTAGTCATTGGACCTTCATTTTCTTGCAAAGAATTATAAGAATGGTTAGAAATAAGTGATTGTACTAGTGCGAGCTGATCTTTTTTAAACAGTGAGACAAATGTTATAAAAAGAAATGAATAACTTTGCCAAACTAATGAAACAATTATTGGGTAACTAAAGAGTAGAAAGAACATTACTTTACTCCTCAATTATACAGTTGGAACCATGCATAGATGCACTTAAGAAGGTATTAAATGAGGCCTATGTGGCTCCTTAACTAACTCCAGAAAATATGGTGAATCTAATATTGTAAATATACTTTGCCCATTCAACAACTTTTATAGATAACAAGTTCATTCCATAAAGGATAAAGCATATAAGGGCCATTTGTATAACATTATAATTTAGGGCATGAGGTGTAAAAGTGCTAATTAATAATGATTCTATCATTATTGTATTATCAAAAAGAACAGTGGATTCACTATATATAGGACACTCAATGATAAGACCAAGTTAGGTGTAAGGAATTTTGGTGGATCATAAGGAGTTTTAATTAGAAACATTAACTTTGAGGTCAAAATTGTACTAACTTTTTTTATTATATTTTAAGTGATTGATTTCCAGTATACCTATAGCATGCTTATGGGAAGGCTATGGATTTATAATGCTTAGGTGATTATATCCACTCTCCATCAAAAGATCAAATATTTTTAATATGATAAAAGTTATAATTGTCCAAGTCGAGGATATTGATTTTTATGATGAAGAATGTTTTAGTAGTCCATATTGACAAAGAAGATAATTCATAGTCAAACTTTTACCAAACTATGGAGTTGATAAATGCAATTGATGTGGATGAGGGGCCTAAGCTTAAAAGGTTAAGTTTTTCTTGTACGACTAGAATGTTCTTCTAAAAGATGGCAACGATCAGGATATAAGCACTTAAACATACACAATGAACTAATTTGAGGAATGTCAAATAGTTAAAGAAACTTTAAAGTGACAATAGCACTTTAGTCTGGAGTACGAACACAATAAGCATGACCACAAGGGGATTATAGAGAATTAATGTCGTTAATGTTAGAGATAATCAAGTTTAAGGAGTTGAACATTAATGTTATCCATTAGGGCAATGAATAGATTTCTCCCCTCGCGTGGAAAGTTAAGGGAGATCTTGAACAATTAGGCAAGGTCGTAGTAATTCCAATTGTTTATCTATATTAATTTGATAACTCTTTCAATTGTTATTTATTTTATTTATCTTTTAGTCAATAACACAAACAATCAATGATGTGAATCTTTTATAAATTTATAAAAAAAATTCCAAAACTTGGATTATATAAATTTTAAATCTCTAGGATAATTGAATGTTTGGTCTTAGGAATTAAAGGTTCTTAGAGTTTTTATTTATAGGATAATTGAATGTTTGGTCTTACGAGTTAGGGTTATTAGTGTAAAAAGGGAAGAAGAAGAATGAAAAATTTGTAAAAGTTAATGAGAAATTACAGATCACATGCTTTCATATATTCTTGATTTATAATTTTCTCCAGGAAATATTAGAAAAAGTAGGTAAGGCCAACTTGATCCATTTATGATATATTTCTATAACATTTGAGCTGGGTTTAAATGCTTACGAAAGGTTCAAAGCTAATGTTTACTATGAATGACATAAGGCTAGTATTTCATGGGAACTTCTTTGATTAGGAACTTTTGACATGTCATGGTATTAACCTTAGTTTGCATAGATTGTTTTACCGTTTAATATTGTGAGAAAATTTAATGGGGGCCATTGATTGAATTATTTTACACATTGTATTATAGATTAAGGATTGTTTTTTTGTTAATATATCGATGTAGGAAGTGTTTGAATGTTAAAACTGACATACTATATATAGTTTAAATATAAATACGATTAGGCTTAAAAATAATAAATAACCTTAAGCAACCATAATGTCTTATGATTTGGTAGTAATTTTAGTTTGAAAGCAGTTAGACAAACCAATGACATTTAGGCTACCTAATTTACACATCTGACAAAGGCACATGTAATATTTTATATGTGTTGCCCTTTGTTTTGAATCAATATTTTGTAAATGTATTAATAACATTTATTGATCTCATAAAGTATACAAAAATATTAGAAAATGTTAGATGGTTGTTAACCTTAGTTTCTTAACCAAATATTTCCAATAATCCCCTTTTAGAATGAAAGTTTTCAAACATTCAATTTAATAAGTTTTATCAAGTGCATAAACTCCAAGTAGATTCCCTAGATTCTAAAATATAGGCAACTTCAGTAAATTAGTCGTTATGAAAGTAATTTGATCTTCAATCTTACATTAGAAATAATCAATGATTTTATGTTTTTTATTTTTTAAAATAAAAAATAAGATTCTTAAAGAGTTTGAAGGAATAACTACTGTGACAATAGATTGGAGTAGTTCCCTCTTACTTGAAATGCAACTCTTTAAATATTTTCGTCAAGAAACTGACTTGATAGGTGTAGACTATTGTAGCTACAAACTTATAATTATTGAAAAAGTGATAATAGCTTGCTTTTTCAAAGAACATGAAACAACTCTCAAACTAAGTATGAATACATATCTTGACTTGCTTTTCCAAAGAACATGAAACAACTCTCAAAATAATTTTGTAGGTAAGTGCTTCCTCTAAACATCTCTTAAGCTAACAAAACATTGTCCTCAATTTGCATTTCTTCTAAAAAAGCCCCTTTTGTAACACTTATCCATTCACCTTGTTTTAAGGTAATTATATTCCCCAAATAAGTAAGAGATAGTGATTTGGATTGCTAACATATAAGAGATGAAAACTAAAAAGCATACTATTGTGCACTTTATATATGTTAATGTAAAGGCCTAACAGCAATTTAAAAGTCTATAGAGTTGACAATTGTGCACTAAGTAAATCAGCACAAAAATATTTTATGTAAACTTGAATGTTTTTATTATCAATTAACTTCTATTTCAACAAATTTAATATATACACAAATTAAATTAATATGTATGGATAATTCACAATTGTTGAAATTATGTATTTTTTATAAGATCATTAAACAAATTTTAATGCAGGATTTAAAACAGATTCTAACTTGCAATTACCGACAGATTAGAGAAAACCGTCGGAAAATATGTTCACATATTACCGACGGAATAAAGACACCGTCGGAAACTTATTTGCATAGTACCGACGGAACATCGTATACCATCGGTAAGTTGTTCGTTTTATTTACTGACCGTTTCTGTAATCCGTCGGTATATTTACACCGATATACCAACGGTTTTTATAATTTCGTTGATACTTTTTCGGTATTTTTCACTGACGAAAAAGTATTTGATATTCCGTCGTTGAAGTTATCTACGTTTGCATTAACAACGATTTTTTCGGTCGTTTAATTCCATCGGTAAATATTAATACCATCGGAATACTTGAATTTAGCATCGGTTTTGTCCGTCGGTAAATTCAAACATTCTTGTAGTGATATTTAATATATTAATATGAGTAAAAATAAAAGAGTTGCGATACAAACTATATATAGATATTAATTTATAACTTAAAACACATAACATTATTTTTTTTCACAATGAACACTCATTCTTCCACTCGACACGTTTCTTTTTTTTTGTATAAATGGAAATAGAAATAAGAAAAATTACATAACGAGTCAGGGGAAGCAAATTCCCGATATATTCTCGTCAAGGAGGCATTGGCACCCAACAGGGGTAGTATCGAAAATGGTGAGACCGACTGAAGTAGAATCGATGTGAGTAGCTAGCCAGTCAACGCATCTGTTGCTCTCTCGGTAAACGTGCCGATGTGCAACAGTCCAATTTCTGGTGAGAAGCTCATGAATTCCCAGGGCAATAGCGTTGAGGGCCTGGGAACGACGTTCCGCGGAAGAGAGGAGAAGATGCATCGCGAGAAAATCCAGCTTGAGCTCTACGCGGCGGAAGCCCCGATCCCATGCTAACGTAAGTCCAGTATAAACGCCTCAGAGCTCAGCCGACACTGGATCACACCACTCGAGGTTCTGGGAGAATCCGCCAAGCCAGAGGCCCTCACTATCACGCAAAATTCCACCAGCTGAAGCCGAGGAGTTATTGCAGGCTCCGTCTGTGTTGAGTTTGACCCAACCAGGAGGCGGTTCGGACCAACTAACGAGTTGTCGGCGCCGAGGACGAGGACCTGTTGCAGCCTGGCTGGCCCATTGGGAGGCTTGGAGGATCTGACCTGCAAAAGATAAAATGATAAGAATAGGAGACAAAGGCCAAAAGAAGTCAACATCAAAGAGGGACTTATTCCGCCACGACCAAAGGAACCAGCAGGTCGTGCTAAAAAGAAGCGCCCAATCATAACCCAAGACGCGTCGATGGTGATGGAGGTTCGTAAGGACCCACTGTCGAGTCGACAGGGCATAGAAAGCAGGAGGAGTGAGTTCCACTAGAAAGGTAGCCCACACCCGGCGAGCTCTGATGCAATCTCGGACAACATGAAGGGGGGATTCGGCTAGGTGACAGTGGGGACAGGTGCTGTCAGTCGTAAGGTGACGGCGGGCTCGGTATTGGTTGGTGAGTAGTCGTACCTGGGCAAGTAACCACAAGAAAGATCGAACTCGTTGAGGACCGGGCCATTGCCAAATGGCAGGCCATAGTCCATTTGGAGGAAGGGCTGCGTGGCCCATAATCAGGGAATAGGTAGGTGCAATGGTGAAGAGCTCAGTGTCTGAAGCCCCCCAGGTCAATTTATCTTGTCCAAGATAAGGCCTAGGAGGAAATGTGCCTGCGATCCGCCGGCACACCAGCAGGGGGAGGTAAGAGTGGAGAATGTCCCGGTCCCAATTGCCCGTGTCATCCACAAAGTGGTGGGTGCTGAGGGGAAGGAAATGAGCGGGAACGGGATGGGTGGCATGGCCTAAAAGTAGGCCAACACTGGCTAGCCAAGGGTCGAGCCAAAAACGTATTCGAGTGCCATCGCCGATTTGCCATTGCAGGCCTGTAGTCACAAAGTGCCAAATAGATTTGATGCTACACCAAACCATGGAGCCGCCCGTCGTGTCAATGGTGGTGGGTAAGGCGTTGGCGTCGAAGTGGTATTTGGCCGAGATGACTTGGACCCATAACGCATCAGGTTTAGCAATCAACGACCATCCGAGTTTAGTGAGGAAGGCGTCATTGAGCTCACGAATCCGTCGAAGGCCTAGGCCCCCCCAAGCTTTTGGTTTGCACACGTCCTCCCAGCGAACGAGAGGGATCTTGTGCTGACCGTTAGTCGAGCCCCACAGAAACTGGCACATCAGTTGCTCTAATGCGTCACAGAGGCTGCGATGCAGTCGGACAATCTGCATGGTGTAGCTCGGGAGAGCTGCTAAAATAGAGTGGAGTAAAGTGATTCTGTCAAAAGAAAGCGAGCGGCTGGTCCAACCCGAAAGGTGCTGCTGGACCTTATCGAGAATGTACTGGTAAGTGTGTTTTCCGACCCGTTGATGTAGAATAGGGACGCCAAGATAACGTCCAAGGTCAGTCGTCTCAGGGAATCCCAACGCACAGCTCATAAAGTGGCGTGTCGATGAAGAAATATTCAGAGAAAAGTAGCAACACGATTTTGCTGGGCTAATACGTTGTCCAGAAACCGAACAGAAGAAGTACAATGTGTCTCGAATAACGAGACTCTACACGTTTCTTTTCCACAACGCTTGCACTCTCTTGCTATTTGTTCTTTGTAGTTCGTACCACTCTTATCATGCGATATCAAGACCGCAGACTTGAACCATATCCTGAGAGACAATATAGAACCTTTTCATCAAGGGACACTTCTGTCGTCGTGCACAGTAATACATTAAAGCTATCTATCTACCGCTGTTGCTAGGACGGAACATATTTAGAACGTGGGCTATGTTTGATAATTGGTTGAAACAATTCTGATCAATAAGGTCCTCTGATAATAATTGACCGTGGAGTCCTATAAGGATTTGAATACAACCCCTTCTGTAATCGTCTCTTCCTTTGATTCATCACTGACGGCATGGCTTACAGCCTTCAGAATTCATGGAAACACTCTGGAAGTAATTCATCTCGTTCGTGAAGTTCTTAATATGATAATGGAGTTATTGTATAAATTTTTTAATTTTAATAATTATGGAATTTATTATTTTGCCAACATGCTATTTTTATTGTGCCAACCAATATTCTATCTGTTCCTGTTTTTTAGTACTAAAAAATTGTTATATATATATTTTCAATAAACAACTTGCTTGTTTTCTACTTGTTACATCCCATGTGATTGAGCTGGAAATCAAATCTCATTCTGATCTCATCCCGTTTTAAAGAAGCAAGTACGCTGAGGTGTGCTACTAGCTAGACTTTTTAATATTATCAAAAAGAACATGTGATTGACATGATACGGAAAGTTTGGCCTTGTCGGTGGTCGCTACTTCATTATTTTGATAAGATACAGGATCCCGTGATCGTATCAGAGCAGAGAATCACTTACAGCATCCCGTGATCGTATCAGAGTAGAGAATCACTTACAGCAGAAAAAAGCTGTCGTACTATCTTTGTTCTGTCGGGAACACATCGCCCGTAGGTATAAATCTGTTCCGGAACACCCGATCTGGCTGAGTTCCTAATAAGAGTTCTGCTATTCAAACTTCGGCCGAAAAAGGTCCTGTCAGTCCTTGAAAATTTTAATCACAACATGTGCCTGAAAAATAGTAATCATTGTCGAGGGATGGGGTAAGATGTTCTTGAAATAATTAATAAACGTCATGTCAAATAATTTATTATTTCAAAAATTTTAAATTAAACGTCGTGTCAAATAATTTATTATTTTAAAATTGTAAATTAAGATATACATAAACCACTCATTCTTTTAAAAAATAAAAATATTTACAAGTTTTTTACAAACCAATTATAAAAGCTCTTATTATGGTAAAATCTGAAATTCGAACAATAATTTAAATTAATATATACTTCAAACAAGATGTTCAAATACAATATATTTATAAATTGTGAATAAAATATGAGTTTGTAATAATTTTTGACATATAAAATATTAATCAAAAATAAAAAGTAAATCTTACATCACAAATGAAAAAGACCAATTTATATTTCAAAAATAATTTATAATAAATAAATTAAATTAAATTAAGATACAATATTATAGATATATATAGATATATATAATCTATATTTTAAGAAAAAGCGTGATATATATATATAGAGAAAAATAATTACCAAATTTCACAGATATCACATCGTATTAGTTGCGTCAGGGTTACTGTGACGCTCTCGTTCTTTTTTACAATTGTAATAATATCATCAGCTTGAAAATGTTGAATTAACGTACTAATTGTAATAAACATTACATCAACTCCGAGATAACATAAGCACACTCATTCTCAACCACACTGTAAGATTTGCCTAAATAATGGTAACACTAGTGTGACTAAATACCCTTGCCACGTACGGCTTAAAGAACCATTTCTGTAGCAAGCATGTGCATAGCTTCAGTCTCGAGACCTCGAGCTCCATAATCTAATATGCATTGAGGTACGAACTTATATTTGGAATTGTTATAAAAGATAGAAATAATATGGTGTATCACTAATTGTAGATGCACCATTTCATAGTTAGTGTACATATGGATTGGTTAGGTTTTACCTAACACAAGAATGAGGT
>JANSVB020000095.1:288275-302932 GCA_025504935.2 Erythroxylum haughtii
CTTAACCAATTCTATACATTTTATTATTATCAAAACATAAGTGAGATTTAATTTGTCAACCACCATTGGTCCAACATGAATAATCCCTTACTAATGTAAACATTGGTTTCTAATAAAACCAAATACAACAAACCATTCAACGACAGTCTAAGGATGAATAACCTGTAGATGAGACTCATAAGTATTTTGATGTTGTTAGTGGTAGGGACTGTCGTGGACGGATATTTGACTAGGTTCATTTGCGAATACTTTTTATTCGCAATCCTCCATGTCCTGTATAGCAACGTCTACCAGACAATCACAATTGTCAGAAGTCACCGAGCTTCGAGCCACAGTGCATACATTGATGGACCAAATGGCTCAAATAAGACAAGAGCTGAAGCAGCCGAAGGGGAGGGGTAGCTCCTCTGAGCACCCTCCATCACCAAGGCATTAGGATTGTTGTATTCATTTGCTTTCAATTACAAAGATATGTTATGTAAACTTTAATGTTTTTATTATCACTTAACAAATTTTGAACTTTATATTACCAATCAACTTCTGTTTGAACAAATATAATATATAAATTAATTAATTTAATATGTACAGATAATTCACAACTGTTGAAATTATGCATTTTTTAATAAGATCATCAATCAAAATTTAGTGTCGGGATTTTTTTTTTAAAATTCTAACTTCCAATTACCGATGGATTAGAGAAATTCGTCAAAAAACATGTTCAAATATTACCGACAAAATATGCATGCCATCGGAAAAGTATTTTCATATTACCGGAGGAACATTGTATACTATCGATAAATTGTTCGTTTTATTTACTGACCGTTTCTGTTAATCCGTCGGTATATTTATGTCAATATACCGATGGCTTTTTTAAGTCCGTCGGTATATTTTACTGATGAAAATACATCTGTTAATCCGTCGTTAAAGTTACCTATGCCCGTATAAATGACGTTTTTGCCCGTCATTTAATTCCGTCGGTAAATATTAATACCAACGGAATACTTGGATTTAGCGACGATTATGTCCGTCAATAATTCTCTGATTTCTTGTAGTGAATTGTAGCTAAAGGTCAAACTTTTTGCTCATATTTTGAAAATTGTAAGTAAAAGTCTCACTTTTGGCTACATTTTTTCAAATTGTAGCTATAAGTTACTTGTAAAAAAGCTCAAAACTTATTGTAAATTTTTTAATGCAAGCATATATTATCTCAAACAAATAATACAATATTGAAAAGAGTAATGTCTCAAAAGGATTGTGTTTGTTAATTAGAAAGATTAATTTTATTTAAAAAATTGAATAATAAAAAGAGGTAATTATCATTGTAATTCTATTAGGGATGAAAGTGAACCCAATGTTTTAAAAACTAGATTGAAAATTAAAGAATAAGATAAAATGTTTAATATTTAAAAGGTTCAACTAACATTAGGTCATCATAAAACTAGCTAAAGATTGAATAAAATTAAAAATTTTGAAATATGATTGAAAGAAATTAATTGAAAAAAGTGATTATTAAATGAAAATTAATTGATTTATTTTAGTTTAATAAAAATTAACCAATTAATTAATAAATTGATCGATTATCGACAACAAGAATATGTAATATAAATTAAATCAAAAAGTAAAAAACTAAACTAAAAAATTGAACGATTCAAAATTTTTGCGATTAAGCCAAGTAAATAAGTTTAAATTTCTAACCATGCACTTTCCCGTTAGGTGGATGCTTGATCAATAAAGGCTACTACGTCAATAATGTTAGATGTACCCGAAACACTGTTTAATACAACTTTATAAGTCAATTTTGGGTTATTTTGTTACATAGAATCAAATTTTAGTGGGAGAAAGAGAAACAAAAGTAATGGTCAAACTAATGCTATGCTTCATAAGATAAGCACAAAATGCTGTCAGATCAAGTTCACTATAAAGAAACAAAAACCAAAAATCATAAAGAAATTAACTCAAATCAAATCGATTAAGCATTGACTTTTGTGGAAGTGTAGGACATTAATTTCAACACTGGATCCATTGTTTCTGCAAGTGGCGTCAAATTAAATTCACGTGTATGTCTTGTGTGATGAACTGGTACATTTAATTTCCATATCTGTTAGTTCTCATCTCTCTATATATACGGGACATGTTTGCAGGTTGAAGTAATACTTTTGAGTTTGATTGACCATGTTGCCTCATGGGTTCAAATTCAATCCTACTGATGAAGAGCTCATTCAAATCCTCGAACGAAAAGTTGCAGGGCAAGAAATGGCACTGCATTTCATTGTTGAAGCCAATGTTTATGATCATGAGCCGCAAGATCTTGATGGTACGGTGCTAATAGTTTTCTTTATAGAAGCTGTCTTTCCTCATTTAGCATGAAAGTGCGTGCATATGTTGGCTTGTGCATGTTTTACGTACCAGTTAGCCTCATGTAGATATTGAGTCTGCGTCACGATTTTAATGGAGTGCCTGGTGTGTACAATACAATCCATATATAGGGAACCGTGGCGTGGCTTCAAGCAACAATGAGAGCTACTACTACTGCAAGAAGGATAACGACTCTCGAGAAGTGTTTGGTCGAGGGTGGTGGAAAGCCACAAGCCATGTTAAGAAAGTTCAACTAGATGAACGTCTCTTTGGAAAGAAGAGGCCATTAACATTCTACAGGTTTAAGGACACGAACAGAAACCGCAACCAGGCAACTAAGACCAACTGGATCATGCATGAGTATAGCCTTGAGTCCAGGACAACGGTTTGTCAACTCTCACACCCGAGAGTATAATTTATATGGCTCTGCAAGCTTCTGCATTAAAGTTGGCACGAGTATTTACTATATTAGCTGAATATTATCTCTGTCTCAGGAATGGAGGCTCTGTAAGATTAAGTACAAGGGAAGTAGTCAATTTTCAAGGGAGGAGGAGACGCAAACCTCTTCGTTTGCACAGAGTCCATATATTGAAACCAAAAGTTCGACAATGATTTATAATGAGGTGGGCTGCGCACCTTTAACCGTAGCAAATTGTACATTGTCAACAGGTGAATCTGAATATTCCGAGTACTGGAACATGGAGCAGCAGCAGCAACCACAAGATTCTTATGTTGGTCCTCTGCAAATACCAGAGCTTTTCTCTGGCAACAATACTACAAGCAGCTATCTCTTGGAACAGCAAGGACACGACTTGGTATTCCCGGAGCCACACTTTCCCAGTCTTTGGTCTTGGCAGGATTAGTCCTCTTTTGCATAATTTGGCTAGCTATAATAAAAGACTTTTATTACAGAGGTTTAAAACTTGGAGCTAAAATTTTGCTATTTAAAAGGAATCTATTCGATTCGAATAAGGATTAATATACGTGCAGATGACTTAAAGATGTCTTCCCATAATTAATACCCTCTTAAAACATCTTATCAACTAAAAAAAACTACGTCCATAAAAGTAAAAAAAGTAAACGTATCCGTGCAGATGAATTTCCGTTTTGCAGGGTTTATAATATATGCAATGGGACCTTATCGTCACAAAAGGAGAAACTTTCCCTGTGCTCTTAAGACAAATAAATCGATTTAGTTAAATGATAACAGACTCAGCACCAATATATATTTAAAAAATGAAGAGTTTGTTTGAGATGCTGGCCGACAAACATACTGTTAATAGTTTGAAGTGGAAATGTTTTGTCCGTTCAACTCTTACGTACCTTTCCAAATATTTGTTTTATCTTAATAAATTAATAATTTAGAATGATTAATTTAATGAAATTGTCAGATGAATGTCTTAAAACCTTCAGGTCTGGACTTTGAAGGCAAGTTGAGAAATTAAGGGGCATAAGCAACAATGCAAGGTGTTCTTGGCCGACAGCTTTAATGTTTACAGTTTGAAATGGTAATGTTTTGTCGGTCCAACTCAACGCTACGTATCCTTTTAAACAGGATATCTGCCACCAACTTTTGGATCCCAAAGATCAAACCTTTTGCTTTTACTGCAAATCTGTCTGATTGTCAAGTTGGATAGGAATAGCATCAGTGGACTAATTTATTAAGATTCCAAACCCATACGTAATGTAATCTCTTCCATATCATGCAAGTCCTATCTCATAGAGTAGTGACAATATATAAGATGATAACTTCCATATGATAATGGAATGGTCACTGTTACTAACAGCATACTTTTGTCTTGCGATTCAAAAACTGACTTGACAGCTTTACTGCAAATATAATGAATCTCTGACTACGGTTTTTCTTTTCTCAGCATTTTAGAATTTGCTGTTCTTTCACAAGCTACAAAAGCATGAACTTGATCATCAATCTGAACCCAACTGCAACCAGGATTTTTCTTTGCACCCCTCAACTTCATTAGTTCTCTAACACGATTCGACTCATCCCATTCCCCTGCTTCCGCATACATGTTTGAAAGAACTGCATAGTAACCACAATGTTGAGGCTTCAACTCAAATAGATGTTCAGCTGCCCAAATTGCCAACTCAATATTCCCATGGATTCTGCACGCCCCAAGCAGAGCACCCCATACATTAGCATCCGGTTTTAGAGGCAAGCTCTTGACAAGACTTACTGCTTCTTCTATAAGTCCAGCTCGACCAAGAAGATCAACCATACAAGCATAGTGCATATGAGTAGGCTTTACATTCTGTGCCTGCATCAAGTGAAAATATTTCTTCCCCTTCTCAACAAGCCCCCCATGACTACAAGCTGACAATACTGCAAGGTATGAGACTGAATCATATCTCACACTGTCTTCCTTCATCGCTTCAAAGAGATTGATGGCAACCTTCAACTCACCCAACATTCCATAACCTAAAATCATAGTATTCCAAGAGGCTGCATCCTTGTGTGGAATTCGGTCAAAGACCTTAATAGCAAGATCCATCCTTCCACACTTCGTATACAAGTCCAGAAATGAATTGGCAATAAAGAGATGAGTGTACAAATTGTTTCTTAATAACAGTCCATGGATTTCCTTCCCTTGCTTCAATGCTGTCAGATTTGCACAAGCTGAAATAACGCCCATGTAGGAAATTATATCAGGTTCGAGGCCCATAAGACTCATATCCAAGAATAGGCTAACAGACTTTGAGCAATCACTTGTTTGAGAATAGCCTACAATAAGAATGTTGTAAGATATCTCATCTTTAAGGGATATCTTGAAGATGTTTTCAGCAATACTTAGGCAGCCACATTTGGCGTACATATCTGTCAAAGCATTGGAGACAAACAGTTCGGTGTGGCATCCCAAGCGAACTGTCCTTGCATGGATTTCTTTTCCAGGTCGAAGACATCCTAATCTCGCACAAGCTGGAAGAACATTTGTAAAAGTAACAGCATTTGGAATATTACCTAGAAATTGCATTTGTCTCACTAACTCAATAGCTCGTAATTCAGCTTTATTTTGAGCAAAATTAGCAACCATCGCATTCCAGGAAACAACATTCTTCTCATGCATCTGGCAAAACACAATGCATGCTTTAACTGAATCGCCTAATTTTGCATACATATCAATCAATGAATTCCCAATGAATAAATCTGACTCAATCCCAAATCTTAAAGTACGGCCATGAATCTCCTTTCCCAAGTTGAGAAGTTCTAAGTCAGCCAGTATAGGTAACACAGTAGAGATGGTCACCGAATTTGGTTGAACTGTTTCACTGATCATCAATCTAAACATACACATCACATCTTTATTATATCCATGATAAGCCAGGCTACTAATAACAGCATTCCAAGACACCTCATTCCTCTCCGTCATTTCATCAAAAACTCGCCTCGAAGACTTCATATTTTTACATTTCCCGTACATATCAACTAAAGCATTGCCAATGGTGACCTGAGAATCCAACCCAACAGTCACTACATAGCCATGAATTTGCCTCCCCACCTCCTCATCTTGAAGTCCAGCACATACAGGCAACGCGCTTACAACAGTGGCAATATTCGGCTTGAATTCAGACCTCAATTTCATTTCACAGAAAAATTCAAGCGCATTTTTATAACACCCATTAACAGAAAACATCCCGATAACTGTATTCCACGACACAATATCTCTTTCAGTCATTCCATCGAACACATTACCCGCATCCCTCAAATTACCACAGTTGCCGTAAAACAGCATCAGTGTATTACCCACGAAAACATCCAAGTCAAAACCAAGTTTCACCACAACCCCATGAACCTCCATACCCTTTCGAATATTGACACTGTCGGCGCACGCCTTGAGAACAAAAGGGAAGGTGTGATCATCGGGTCTAACAACATCATTTCGGACCAATCCATTATAAATTTCGAATACCCCACAAACTCTAGCAATCGAAAATGCCCGAATGAGAGTGTTCCACAAGAAGGCGGATTTCGAATACTGAACAGTTTCATCAAACAAACGATGACAGGTTGTTGGTTCACGATAAGCTGCGTAACGGAGAATGAGACAAGCGCAAATAGAGACGGCTTGTGGGAGGAAGCCATTAATAAGAGCAAAAGCGTGGGGCTGCTTAACCTGGAGGAGTGATTGGGCTTTGGAAGTGAAGAAGAGAAGATCGGTATGAGTGGCTGGTGAGAAAGACAAGTAGCGAGAGAAAGTATGGAACTTTAGGGGTGAGAATTGTGAAAGAGATTTATATGTACAGTGAGAGAAAGGTAGCATAGAAGCTGAAATTGGTTAGGCTCATGGAACTTGTGAACATGAACAGAAGAGCAGGAGCGTGCATATTCCAATTTCCAAGGGCTTCTAAATTAAAGAAAGTGGAGTGGCTTCTCCATGTCCAAGGGCCAGAACAGAAAATGAAATCATACGCCAAATTGGATCCTTTTACTTTTCTATGTAAATGACGAATTCTTGATACCCCAGACATGCTTCTTGTGGATTTACTTCACTAATATCACCATTTCTTAACCAAAGAGAAGGGCAGAGAAAGATTGCTTCCACTCAATAATTTTGCATTGAAAACAAAATCCCGACTTTACATCAACTAACTAACTGCAAGAATTTTTCTTTTTGGTGGAACTTTTTTTTTTTTCTATTTTCTTCCTATTCATTTCAAGAGAAAAGGGGTTATCCAGTTCAGAAATTCGCCTTGTCATCGGCAAATTTCACTAAAAACTTCAAAATTGAATGCTTGGGATCATCTTCCAGTCCTTTTTCCTTGGTTACAAAAACACCCTTCATTATGCGGGTGTAGAGCCTTTCAAGCTGTGGGATGCCGTGATTTTCACTTTTCTCTACCAAAAGTCCTTTGATGTAATTCACCTTGTTCGAAATTTCTGCATCCACAATTGTAGCATCACCAGAAGTTTCTCCAGGAGTTCCGACAGAGTTTCCCTCAGCAGACGGGGATTCAGGACTTTCGGCATTCTCGTCATCTAACCCAAGTTCTTCTGTTGGCTTCACCTGAGCCGAATCTTGAGGCTGTGACTTGTCTTCTGCAGCTGTAAGTCAAGTCAAGAATAACACGTTCTTAAACTTGCGAATGTCAAGAACATTAACGAAAGCATTGGCCGAACATCAGGCAAAATTATTCAGAATGAACCACGGGAGGTCTTCTAAATAAGTCATTAAACAAGTCAATTTAGGATGGCCTAGCAAACAGAAAATGTAGAAAACAACATACCAACAACTGCACAAAGACAAATTACAAACTGCAAGTAACACAAAGAACCTCTCTTCGTCAACAGACTTGGGCACACTTGTGGAGTTGTAGTTAAAAGTTTCCTCGTGTTTGCAAAATTAGTAGTTAACCATAACACTCTACAACAATTTCCTATACCACACGTACACCTTCAAAAGGTTCCTAATAAGTTAAAGTTTATAAAAAAGAAATGAATCAAATTGCATTTGCGCAGAACCAAAGCCTACCTGCATGTGAAGCATCGACAGTTTTCCTTGGCCTTTTCAATGCCTCATAGCTTTGACCCAGATTCACCTCAGGCTGAACATTACGCAATCGAGCACTAGCTCTGGTACCAGTTACAAGCTGGACAACAGGGTTTGGGAAAATAGATCCACTTAAATCATCTGGCACTTGCATTGGACCACCTTGAGCAGCAATCTTGTCACAATATGCAACAAGAGCAGGGTCCATCTGTGACAACATTCCATGCACCTAATACAAAGAACGAAAATTTCAATAGCCTTTAGAGATTGGGGGGAGGAGGAGTTCCTGAAAACAATACAAAAATAAACTTACAGAATCTCTAAGCTCATAAGCTCTGCTAACAATTCTAGCTCCATTGTAATCATCTCCATTATAAACCTGGATTTTTAAAAAAAGAATATAACAGCTGGAACAAGGGAAGTTGTTGGAAAGATGTTCGACCAACACAAAATTGTTTCGTTCATGTCACAATCTTGCACAGCAGATTGGTAACTTGGGACTGTAGTCACAGTTAAAACTAATGTTCTATGCTCTAACAGCAAAAAGTTAATCATGGAAAATTGTAAAGTCGCAGTGCTCAAGCTTATAATATAATGACCAGAGTGGTATGATAGAAAAATTGCAGATACATGGGAAGGAACTCACCTTTGCATTAGTCACGATGAGATCTATGTCTTGCAAGAATGCTGAACATGTTATATACTGACCAGAGTCAACACGCTGCAGCAGTGTTGCCATGTCCATAGGGTTCTGAATTATAGAGCGATAATTCGGGGCATCCTCATCTGAGACAGGATAATGGAAGGCACTAAATCTTTTATCATACAATATCCTGCAACAAAAGAAGAAAACATAATGGAGCATGGACAGAGAACCCAATAAAGCTAATGTTCAATAATCATAGCAAGCCAAATGAAGCTCAAACTGATAGATCTCCACAGTTTTTCTTATTTTAGAGATATTGCTTCAATATCCATTCTAACTAATTTTATGATCCAATGAATGTGAAAATGGGTCTAAAGATATATTACCGATTGCAAACATCTCTTAGGCACATCCGCATTCTGCGAAGTGCATGCTGTTCGGCCTCTACCTTAGCTTTTAACTCAGAGGCCTTTGGGCCACTTTCGACTTTTGGTGCCTTGGGAAGTTCAGGTTGGGATACTGATTCCTGGGGCTTTCTGGTTATAGCCTCCAATGCAATTGATAAAGCAGCTTCAATTAAACGATCAAAAAACAAAGTTCTGTCTTCAGTTGATGGTCCACCCACCTGAAAACTGCAGCAGAAAAAAATATATTATAAAGATTCAAGGAATAAGAAATTGCTACAATTAAGTAATGATCGCAATTTCAGCAGAACACAACACAAACTTGTTCCCCCTATCATTAATACACGCGTCAAAAGAAATAATTTAAAAAGGAGAATAAACTCCATCATCAATCCACAGAAAATTGATAGACTCAGTTGACCATCCAGTGCAAATTAAGAGAACAACAAAAGTTCTACAACTTTAATCTTCTTCTTAAATGAGTATGGTACATCAAAAGATTGCAATTAAAAAGCATTAAGAAGCAGTTTGTCAGTAAGATCCAGTTACCACAAAAATGGCCCAAAGTTTTAGGCTCTTGCCTTATGCCCTCTACAGAAGATCTAGAAATCAATACGTAAAAGATCTTGCAAAACAAACTGGTCATCCTTAATATAACTACAGAACTCATAGTCTACTTCCAATAAACAGAATAATGTAAAAGAAAATAGGACTAGGAGTCATTGTTTTAATAACTGATAATAAATATATAGGGAAAATAAACCACCTCATCTACAACTTCGCGAGACTGCCATTTGGATATAACACGATCAGCAAATGAAGTTTTGCATACTAAATGAGAGTTGCTCAAAAAGAGTAAAGGCACATACACTGAACGCTGAGGAAACACAGAAGAAGGCTCTCCATCAATTTCAGTAAGTGGAACTGAAGAAGTACCAATCAACAATATCGGCAGGTTAGATGGTAGCTCTTCTAACAAAGTCAGCAGAACAGCCCTAAGTTGTTCATGAGCCTGCAACTCAGGACCATCAGATCCGGTTGATAGATTAAGCAAACATTTAACTCATGACCTACAACAAAAGAAAGTGAACAAGGACTTCTTACATTGTCCCACCATAGATCAAAGTGAGGTATATAAAGGATTGAAGGTGTCGTTCTCCTTGCTTCACCAAATATGTGCACCAATGCTTCTTCTGGTGTTTTTGCACTGGGATCAGAGAGAAGAGAAGGAAGTCCAAGAGAATGAATGGGAAACTTCTCCAGTTCGTGCAAAATTGCAGGCCCAAGGTGGTCCTGTAAAACTAATATCAGTCAGTAATTCAAGTCAGTATTGCTATCAACAAACTTTCTAATAAGTTTGAACATAGTTACCAGCCCAGAAACTTCACCACCACATAGAAAAAGTCGAGGCCTGTATACAAGTGGGATTGCTGATCCATATGCAAGCATAGAAAGCTTAGTAAACTCTGAAGAAAGTGCAAGGGGAGGAAATATGTTGGATATACAATCCATGGCTCTCCGTAGATGCCTTTGCAGGCATGGAGCAACAACCAAAGACAATGGCCTAGAGTGCACAACAGCACCCCTGTGAGCAGCAGGGGTGATTGTTGACATCGCTTCTACAAAATGAGACTTTTCAACCTTTACTGAATCAACATCAATTAGAAACTTATCATCACTTGTGTAAACTTGAGGATATTTTTCACGGAAAGCACGAATTGCAGCTTCAGTGCACAATGCCTTTAAATCAGCACCACAATACCCAACACAACTAGCTGCAAGTTCCAATTTTAATTCCTTTGATGGAGGATGCTTCCACTTGCGAGTGTGAATGTCTAATATTTCACCCCGTGCTTCATAACCAGGCAATGGGAAGTTAAATTCACGATCAAACCGGCCTGGGCGTCGCAGGGCTCCATCAATGGCGTCAACTCTGTTGGTTGCTCCAATCAAAACAACTTGCCCACGAGAATCCAGACCATCCATCAAGGCAAGCAAAGTAGAGACAATCGAATTGTGAATTTGCTCTTGTTTGCTAGACCTCACAGGAGCAAGTCCATCTATTTCATCAAAGAAGATTATGGAAGGTTGATTCCTTTGTGCCTCTTCAAAAAGAAGTTTCAGTTGTCTTTCAGCCTCACCAACCCATTTGCTCAGCACATCAGCACCTTTGCGCATGTAGAAACTAACCTTCTGCCCAGCTTTTGAAGCAGCACATGCTAGTGCTCTCGCAATCAATGTTTTTCCTGTGCCAGGAGGACCACATAATAGAACTCCCCTTGGTGGGGTAATATGATAACTGGCAAAAAAATCAGGATATAAAAGGGGAAAAAACACCATTTCCTTCAGTGCATCAATATATTCTGAAAGCCCACCTATATCATCAAAACTCACATTCTCATCAACCTGTAAAGGTTGGATATCTGCACCACCCTTAGAGCTTGGCCCAGCAGTTTGGATCCCTGAAGTCATGGTTGCAAGAGCATCACCTTGATGAACCCAACCAGATGCAGTCACATTTAATCCCCAGGCAGTACTCCCGTGCATATCTAGTCCCCCAAAAAGCCAAGGAGGTCCAGATCTATTTCCACCTCGAGCCCAAGGAATAGAAGGACCTTGGTCTAGCTCATCAACCAGAAGAGAATCATCAGAATCTTCAGCTCTTGTAAGACGATGACGCTTGTGAACCCGAGATCCACTTTTCCTAACATCCCTGTTGACCTTGGTGCCTATTCCTTGATGCAATATCCTTCTTGGTGAGCGTGGTCTCTGCTTACCATCTCCCACAGAGTGTCTACGCACATCTGCACGATTTCTCAGATCATATCTCTTCCTCCCATCCTGTTCTTCTTCACCTTCTTCATCATCACCATCTTCCTCTCCTTCATCCTCATCCTCACCCTCACCATCAACATCATCCTCTGCATCACCATCATTATGATCATCATCTCCATTGTCATCAGCCTCATTCCCATTTTCAACCTCATCTTGCCCAACCTTCTCCTCAGAAGTTTCATCCTCATCATCTGATTCAAGTTTAATGTTCTTTTTTGCAATAGTTCTTTCACGACGAGGTCGCAAACCTTCCCGCCGGGGCGTTGATTTAGTTTCAACAATCCTTTTACGTTTGGGAGATAACAATTCATCTTGGCTAACATTATTTTCAACCCGATTCCTCAAGTGTCGATAAGTTGGTCTCTGAGAAAAGAATCAGCTGGAGTTTTAGATAAAGATAAAGGTAGAAAATAAATCACTTCAACATATTTCTACAGTTTCTGATCTTGGAAGCATGAAAACAAAGAAACATTAGGAACAATATCATACAAATATATGTGTTGGAGGATAAAAATCCTCACCATCAAATCTTCATCTCCTGAACCGGAACTGTCTGTGTAATCTTCAAGATTCACAGACATCCTTCTCTTTCTAGTAGAACGCCGAAGGTTAATTGCAATTGGCTGTGACAGAACATAGGTAACATGTTAGAAGGCCTAGGATCATAAGGAACAGAATCATCGGTACCCAAATAGCATTAAGTTAAAAGAGTATATAGCACAAATGTAGATATACCAAGATATCTATGTAGTCATAATTCAAGAAATAAATTCATAGGATTTTAGGTAGCCTTGTCATGCTTTATGCTTCACCATGCTCCAGTTCATCGGGTATATCTCTAGCTTTCCTGTCAATGTTTGAAATCTCTAGTGAATCTTCAAACACTAAACCCTTTCCTTACATCTGAGCCACAAAGCCCTAATATTTCAGTATTAGTGCAGTGTACAAAGTTAAGACTACCTTTTAGACGTATTCTCTTTTCCAAATTTAATTAGCAGCAAAGCCTATCATGTTTCAAGTTCACTAAATGAACCAATATATTGAATGACTTTAAATGACTTCTCAAATTCAAAGTGGTAAAAAAATTCAACGCTGTAGCTGAAGCAGTCTGTATGATAGGATATATGAAAACCCTGATAGCAAAATATCATATCTAGGCCTATAATATTTGCCAAACTCATTTAGACAGCAAAAAGAATTCATGTTCATCAAACTTTCAAAATTGAACAGTGCAAATGCCATAACAGAAAACTTGGGCACTTACATTAGAATTTGTCCGCACTGGTCGATTCCCTGGACATAACATCTTCGCAATCCGAGAAGCTGCAGTTCTTGTCTTAGTCTTACTTTTCCTAGAACGCCGGATGGTTGGAGTATAATAAACATATGTTCTCCCATATAATTTTGGCCTTCTTCTAAGTCTATCACTTGTGCGTACTGGCCCGGGAACAGGCCCATCTCCTTGACCAGCACGTCTTGTATACATATACAGAAGCTAGCTCCAACAGACAGGTTGTTCCATAAACTTCAAAAAGCCTAATCCCACATTTCCAAAATAAGCCAACTTCTGTTAAGCCTGAGAAAAGGTCCAAACAAAGCAAGAACCTCAGAACTGCTAAAAATTAAACCACTTACCCAAATCCCCCCTCCAAAAGAAATATTGACAATGATCTCTCTTGCTCTCTCTCCCCCTCAGTGTCTGTCTGTGTGCGCGCTTCTGGTTGCCTGTGTGTGTATGCGCACTTCTGGTTTCAGATAAATAAACGAACTTATTATGTTTCCAAACAAGAACAAATTCAACTTCATACACATATTCGTGCACACACCTTTAACATTATCCAGCCGCTAATGTTCCACTAAAACAAATAACAAGAAACTACAAATTGAATGTTTGCAACAACTATGTGATTTATGCTCTATCCCAATCCCTGGTAAGCAAAGAACCTTCCACCTTCCTCGTAGCAAATAAGCTGCTTTTACAAAACAATTAGCAGCTGAGCTAACAGAACCAACTGCATCACTCATTTCCCACAATTCCCCTTACTTTCCTCTCAACGAACTCCTTATCAATCCCTCCATAGTCCAAAAACTGCATGCAGTAAACTCTCCCAAACCCTAAAATTTAAAATGGCCCCGACAAGCTGCCATTCAACCCCACTTTGACTAACTCAAGCATTCATAAATTAACACCGCAGAAATTGGCTCATGCAGGGGAAGAACACAAACACGGAGAAACGAACGCACGAATTGAATATACAACAATGCAAAGAAACATAACCTATCAAACAAACTTTAGGATTCTTCATATCCTGAAAACATTAAAATTATACACAGTAGCATTACAGGAGCAAATGAACAAAAGGAGATAGTAAAAGGAAAATTAAAAAATAACTGAATGGACGGATGAGATTTACCTGATCAGAGATCTATCCAAAGACAGAGAGAAGCTTTGAAAATATAAATAGGCAAGAGAAAGAGTGAGAGTGGGAAGGATAGAGAGAGNNNGGCCTAAAACCCCAGGGACTTAGTTTTTTCAGAAGAGAGAGTTCAAATTTATACAGAAGCCAAACCTAGTTGTTTACAAAGGAGAACGAGTTCTTCCTGAGTCCTCACTCACCGAGTCCGGACTGCCCGAGTCGTTCTTTGGAATTTGGGCCCCACCTCCTCGTAGATCCTGTCCACATTTGCCGCGTGTACCGTAAACTTTCCCTCCAAATCTGAATGTTAATGTCAACTCTCCAATAGGTGAGTGCCACGTCTGTGGCCGTGGTTCTATTTGGTCGTATGTGAATGAGCAAAGGTGCATTTTGGTGACGTGCTAAGATGTTATTAGGGGATGCAGCGCATTATCTATAGACGCCTTCGTACCTGATTCTAACTTTGTCTTATCCTTTTACGGTTTTACACCATATT
>JANSVB020000095.1:303032-332556 GCA_025504935.2 Erythroxylum haughtii
TTTTCAAACTTTTCATAAGAAACTTCGCTTTTTCATTTTTCAATTTTTAAACATGAATGCAGCACACAGAAACAAATACAAATTTTGGACTTTAAGTCCACTCATAAACATCCCAAACAAATAATTCTCAACAATCACTACAATAAACACATATTCAAGCAATTCATTTAAAAGCTTTTATAAACATCCATTCTTTACACAAATGTAAATAGAAAAATGATACATACATAGTAGCACCCGACAATACAACTAATCTTGAGGTGGAGTCCCAATTACTACACCACCTGTACGCATACCTAGGGTGGTTTGTTTAAAAACATAAAAATAAGGGTGAGCTTAGTGAGCTTAATCAGTTTATGAAAAAATTGAACTTTTCATAACAATATAACTGCAATATTCCATACAATCATAAAGCTCATGGTAAAACATTTTCCATAACAATTTATTCGTACATTATCAAATCTGGTAATAGTATAACATTTTGTAAAACAAAATTTCAATTTTTTTTGAAAAATTATTTCAAAATTCTTTTCAAAGTTAAACTCTTCCTACAAAACTTTCCATTTCTCATTTTCCTTAATCAATAAATAGTAATGGCAATGAGTTTTTTTTTGAAAACTTTAATACTAAAAAATAAGTTATTTTCATGACTTTCCTTACTCAACATAGCCCACCACAAGTTTCTTTACCGTAAAGTACACTAACCATAAAGTCACGGAGCTGGTTTTGCATCACTTATCGGTGATTGGTTAACAATTAGTTACAGAGTTGGTTCTGCATCACTTACCCATAACAGGTCAACTGCTACGAACCGATAGTTACAGAACTAGTTCTGCATCGCTTACTCGTAAAATGTCACGACTTGGTACCACATCGAGCATATGACAACTGCCGCATACCCAGGCTAAAGATACTCATGATACCCTTAACCCAACTATACAAGGCTAACTAAATATCCTTTGAAAACATTTCGATAGCACAACGACTGTATTTTGAAAATCTCAAAACTTAATTAAAATACTTATAAATCAGTTTTAAATGCACTTTTATATTCAAATTAAAACTCTACCGCAACTTCTGGACTTTTAAGTCCACTCAAAAACAATCTCAATAATAGTACAAAAGGTTTATATATAAAGTCATTTACAATCCACAAGACAGTCAAAAGTTAATTTACAAAATCATAAAGCATATCAAAATAACCAACTTAATAAAAACAGTTCAAGAGTCACTATACAACAAAAGTATAAAATAGAGACTACCTATGTGCGGTAATGCCTCGAAAATGTCAAAAAATCACTCGATACACAGAGCTTCAATCTCACCAAATTAAACTGCATGGTTGGAAACAGGAGGGGGTGAGTACACTATGTACCCAGAAGGCAGGAAAAACATATGAGATAATTCACAAACGCATAATTAATGTTTCATTTGAGATTCTCATAATCGAGTCAGTTTAGTGAACTTATTATCTAATAAACATAATCGTATTATAATTTCTAATTGCATACTAATTATTACAAGGATTTTATCTTGACGATTAATAATGAAATAATTAACAAATACACAAAAATAAAGAATGTCTTTTTATTGAATAAACAATAATGTCATACAAATAAATTTACAATAAAAATTTTAATTAAAAGATATAAACCAACAAAATCTTATCAACCAAGGATTTGAAACCCGGACCGGACATCGAACCGGAGGCCTTACTGAACACCGATTCGATCGGTGGTTGACCGGTTCGACCGGTTCAACCACCGGTCGAATCAGTGTGACGTCATAATTATGCAATAATTATATTTAATTATATATAATATTAGTAATATTTTAAAAAATAGAAAAATATATCAAATAATATTTAAAAATATAAAAAAATAAAAATTTTATTGAACTAGTGGTCGAACCAAACCAGTTCGACCCGTCAATTGACCGGTTCTCACAGATTCAATTGAGGACCGGTTTTTATGGGTCACCCGGATTAGATAACCGACCGATCACTGGTCGAACCGATCGAACCGACCGGTCCGGTCCCAGTTTTAAAACAATGTTATCAGCTATAGTTTAAAACTAGGTGACATCTAATGGTATGTTGCAAACCTACTGGTATCGAAGTCCTAACTTTAGAAAAGAGTCGTATAATCAAGTATATCAACCTTATCATTTATTACAAAGCGTGAAAAGTTACTACGTACGTATTCATTCAACATTAACAATATTTGTATAGAATATACCAATCAAGAGAGTCGCATATAATCTCAATTTCAAGAATTGCATCACTCTAATTATATATTTTTCCATTCCAAAAAACTCAATTCTTACAAGTTAATGTGAGGGGTTCAACTGCATTGTTGAAACACAAAGTTTTGGTCCATAATGTGCAGTCGAGCTAACAAGCAAAACCAAAACCCCACTTGCATGAAAACAAAACCCCAGTTGAACGGACAAGTAGGAGTAGCCTGGGTGGTCAAAGCTCCTCACTAAAGACTCTCCCTTTCAGGAGGTCTTGAGTTCGAGTCACGCCAACGGACGTCTCGCTTCCAGCGGCAGTGTGAGAGTTAGAGTTACTAGAGAACATGGAAGCTGATGGGAACCTGATGATGGACAAAGGGGAGGTCAGCGGTCAATCATCAGCTGAACAATCAAGTATGTGAAGACTCCTTGTGTGCAGACGTGTACAGGCGACGTAGGAACCTGAGGAATCTTGGAGTTTTCAAGTTTACCCCCTCTAGAGCTCTTAGGGTGGAGTCTTAGGAGATTAGGATTAGTCCGATTAAACTGAGATTTCTAATATAATCAAAAAAAAAAAAACCCTCACTTGAACGTGCTAAAATCATATGATATTATGGTACGATTTGATGTGCCAAAATAATAGAGTTTTTTAAGCACAGTCCACAAGCGTCCAAGATTCCAGGTGTAGCGTGTACTGTCCAAGCTCTAAAGTCTAAATTGTTTTTTGAGTGAGACAGAGACACTCTGGCTGTTGAAACTTGAGAGGGTACGTAATTAAGCCAAGGGAGCAGCCATTGGCAGACATGAAGCTCCAAGCGATGGGTACCAGGTAGCCCCTGGTTTTGTGATATTTTATCTTTCTCGATACCGATAAAGTTAATGTGAAAACAAGAGATTAAGTATTTTAACACCTTTCTTCTATTTTATGATAATAACCCCAACTTGAACGAATAAGCTTACGTTAGGATTGAATGATTCCAATCCCCATTATTAATTCCTTCTACCTAATTTAAACAATAATTCATTTTGTTTTGTTACCTAATGCTTCAGAAAGTGACAAATAAAGAATGTTTTACTTCGATCGGTTAAGTTATAGATTAAACTATACTTCCCTTATGGTTTAAGCCAAATTTTGGAGGTTTTAAATGATAATAACCATTCCATTATAATTATGATGTTGTGTACTTTTAATGTGGTAATGAAGTTTAATTAATTATGAAAGTAATATAAAACCCTATTTTACTAATTACCAAACTATACAAAACATTTGAATCTATATCGTAATATTTCTTATTGAATATGAAAAAATCCCTTTTTTTATAAATTTACGACACGAAAATATTTTTTTTATAAAATATAAATAAAAATTAGATATAATTAAAAATTCTATAAAAAGTTTCTCAAAGCCACGACCAATTAGCTTTTTAGTAGTAGTTTTATCATTATCATTATTATTTTTATTATTTAGTATTTAGCATTTATTATTATTATTATTATTATTATTATTATTATTATTATTATTATTATTATTATTATTATTATCCTTATGCATTTATGATAATTCTATTTACTTAAATATCTTGTGTAGCTTTTTAATACTCTTTTAACTTGCATTATTATTTATCATGTTATATCTACACGTGAGTTTATAGGAAAAGATTGTGTATTATCAAATCTTTTTATACCTCACTTCATTGCGAAACTTTAGACTGAGTATTATAATATTGATGATGATAATGATTAGATCGAAGAACTTTCTCAACTCCTCGTACATACTAAATTACGACCAAACAAATCTTTAAATATGAATTTTATTACTAATTAAAACATCTATTCACTAATTTACAAAATTCCATTTTTTAAAAAGAATTTGGTAGGTCAAATTTGACCACCATTTTTTGTAGATTCAAGACAAATAATGTCCCTCTTGTGCTTACCAAATCTAAAGTTGGAATTTCAAATTGCATTAAAGGGTGTAATTCGTTTAATCACTTAAAAAAATGACTGCTCGACATTATAAGAAAAAGAACTCCCACGTGCTAACTAACTTTTCTGTATGGTCTTAGAACACAAGATACTAAAGTCGTCTAGGCTGCTGAGAGGATTAAAGGCAACAACAGCTCACCAACTGAGAAGATCACTGTTAAGGGCTGCCAAAGACGGAATCAAGATGGAGACAAGCATGTATGGACATAAACAATCAGCATTAGTATAATATTTGTTCCCATGATTAATGTGTTGAACCCCAAATTGCCATAGCTCACAAAGAAACAGAAAGAGAAGACCCCAATCAGTGAAATGGATAGGGGAATCTGGTTCTTTAATTTAGGATTAAAAAAAAGAGATAAAGAACTAAATTCCTTACTTAACCCCACCATAGGTGATCTCCGATTCTATTAAAGGCCCTGCATTTGGGATTGGAGACTCAAAGTGATGGTCAAGTCTTCCCAAGTCAAGAACTCCCGAGAATAAGCATTGAGACTGTCCCATTAAGCAGTAACATTGAAAGTTTACCATTACCAATTCTCATCCTCAAATTTTGCAATATAGTCAGAGGCAGATTGACCCTTTTGGTTGCAGTTCACGTTCAGCCTCTTAAGTCCAGGAATCTTCTGTTATCCATATTCGTTCTTGTTTCAGTTTTTTTTTTTTTTCCCTGAGAATCCTCTTGCTTGGGCTCAGCGATGTTGCAGAAAGTAAAGGAATCGTTCTGTGTTCAGCCTAAAACAAAAGTGAAAGGTGGTTCCAATGAGTTTAAGAAGATCAAAGGGTCTGTGGTGTTGATGAAGAAGAACTTTTTGGACCTGAGTGACTTCAAAGCTTCTCTTCTGGATCGGTTATATGAGCTTTTTGGCAAAGGTGTAGCTGTTCAGCTCATTGGCTCCAATCATCCACGCCCAGGTGAGCATTTCTCTCTTCCTCTTCTCTCTGTGAGACCTCCTTGCTTGAGGAGGTGTGCAAGCAAAAGAGGATTGTGAGTCAAGGCTCCTGGATAAAGACAACGATTTCTTTTGGATTGAATAGAAAAAACACTACTCCAAACACATTCTTGCACTCGTTGTTCACTAATGTTCCTTATCAAATAAGTGAAAAAGATTAGTTGTAAAGGTAAAAGTCTTCTTCTTTTGGGTCAATCTGATTAAGTTAGTCCAGAACAAAGCTGGGAAATTTGAGATGTTTGTAGTTAAAGACTGTGAGTTTAACACTGTTCATGCGAATAGGGACTGGACTAGGAGGCAAGCTTGGGAAAGTAGCTCGCTTGGAAAGATGGGCTACGACCCTTACTCCATTAACTGCCGGAGAAACAGAATTTGGTGTTACTTTTGACTGGGACGAAGACATAGGTGTTCCTGGGGCTTTTATAATCAGAAACTATCATCATAGTCAGTTCTACCTCAAGACACTTATCCTGGAAGATGTTCCCGGGCACGGTCGGCTACATTTTGTCTGCAATTCATGGGTTTATCCTGTGCATTGTTACAAGTATGATCGTGTATTCTTCTCCAACAAGGTAATTGGATTCTTAGCCAAAAAAAAAAAAAAGTTGAAGCTTCCATCTTGATCTTTTGTTTAGTTGAACTCTCTTTATTATCTGTGAGAAAAGGAAATGATAGTTGAGAATAAAAAATTAGTCATCACAACAGCGAGGGGCTAAAGTCCTGACAACTTAGCAAAAAGCATCTTATCCGGCCCATGAAGCTCTTCTTTTTATCATAATTATTTTTAAACCTCAATTATTCAAGACTTGAAATCTTTTAAATCCAATACTCTTTACAGGATGTGCTTTTCTTAGTTGATGATTGAGTCTAACGTCATCTATTTCCATCATTACCTTCTGAAGTTTTATTTTTGGTTGCCGGTTTCTTGTTGTCATCATTAGATGTACCCACGATAAATTTTATGGTTACTGCATTAAGTTTATATTATGGCTGATCACTAACAGAAGTTTATGATCATGTCTTAAGACCTACCTTCCATGTCAAACACCTGAGCCATTACGAAAATATAGAGAAGAAGAACTTACAAATCTGCGTGGCAATGGAAAAGGCAAGCTCAAGGAATGGGATAGAGTATATGACTATGATTACTACAATGATTTGGGAAGTCCAGACAAAGGTGAAGAATATGAACGCCCCGTTCTTGGCGGATCAGAGGAGTATCCGTACCCAAGAAGAGGAAGAACTGGTCGGAAACCAACAAAAACTGGTTAGAAACCTAAAACAAAGCAGTCTTGAATTTCTGTCAAATTCTTTATACGTAAACCATGACAATTCTGGTGTCACAACATACCTATCTTTGTTGATCTAAGCACATATTCCTTCGTTGTAACAGATCCCAACACTGAAAGTAGATTGCCACTCCTAAGCTTGAACATTTATGTTCCAAGAGACGAACGGTTTGGCCACGTGAAATTTTCTGATTTTCTTGCCTATGCTCTGAAATCCATTATTCAAGTATTGCTACCTGAGATTGCATCTTTATGTGACAAAACAAGAAATGAATTTGACACCTTTGCGGATGTATACAATCTCTACGAAGGAGGCATCAAACTACCAAATGGTTCCTCAGTTGGTAAATTGAGGGATCTCATCCCTTGGGAGATGTTGAAGGAACTTGTTAGAAATGATGGTGAAAGATTCCTGAAATTCCCAATGCCTGATGTGATCAAAGGTGTCTACTGAGTTTCTGTTCTGTCAAAAGTCCTAGCAGAAAACTAAAGTTTCTACAATTCTTAAAGAGATTTTTGTGTTATGATTGCAGAGGATAAGTCTGCTTGGAGGACTGATGAAGAGTTTGGAAGAGAAATGCTTGCTGGAGTTAACCCCGTCTGCATCAGCCGCCTCCGAGTAAAATAACTAGTTACAATGCACTAGCAATTTGTTAGTTGTTATGGTTGCTAATGTGTAATTATACTCGAAAATTTCCTGCAGGAGTTCCCCCCAGCCAGTAAGTTAGATCCTAAAGAATATGGGAATCAACATAGCACAATCAGAAAGGAGGACATTGAAGAGAACATGGATGGACTCACCATAAATCAAGTATGGAATTCCCTTATCTCTTCCAGTCTCATTTCATATTAAAGACCAATCTCAGAATCAACAAGAACCAGAACGCACTAAAATTTGTTGATTTCTCTGATATAGGCACTTGAGAGTAACAGGCTATTTATATTAGATCATCACGATGCATTAATGCCGTACTTGGAGCAAATCAACTCAACCTCCTCAAAGATTTATGCCTCCAGAACGATCCTGCTACTCCAGGATGATGGCACATTAAAGCCACTGGCAATTGAGTTGAGCAAACCACATCCACAAGGGAAGAACCATGGTGCTGTGAGCAAGGTCTTCACTCCAGCTGAAAATGGCGTTGAGGGTTCAATCTGGCAGCTGGCCAAAGCTTATGTGGCTGTGAATGATTCTGGGTACCATCAGCTCATCAGTCACTGGTATAGTTCTGAACTGAGATAAGTTACATGTGTAGCCATTAAATATACCACAAGTAAGTTCATACTTTAATAATCAATACATGAACGATGAAATGGCATTAAAAATACCTAAATTAAAAGACATGATTGTCGTTCTTAAAACTTCTAGAGTCAACTTTTAGGATAACTGCAACACTAAAAAATTAGCATATACATTTCCCTTGCTCTCCCACTAGTTTATGTTAGATTAGATGATGTAAACGTAACACCTTAAAATGACTTATCTATACGGTCATAAGAATGCAAGAAAGCCTTACACAACAATTCTCCAACATCAAATAAACCTGCTGAGAAATCAACTATCACAAATATGACCAATGGCCTTTAGATTTCTATTTGATCCCTTTCCAAATCAAAAGAATGA
The DNA here is from genome assembly GCA_025504935.2 of Erythroxylum haughtii. Lineage (NCBI taxonomy): Eukaryota > Viridiplantae > Streptophyta > Magnoliopsida > Malpighiales > Erythroxylaceae > Erythroxylum > Erythroxylum haughtii. The sequence goes on from JANSVB020000095.1 coordinate 311,120, forward strand.
CGAGAAATTCTTAAAAAAAGTTATTACGGATCAAAATATATACCTGATCCACTTAACTTGCATCTGCAGGTTGAACACTCACGCAGCCATAGAGCCTTTTGTGATTGCCACAAACAGACAGTTGAGTGTTCTTCATCCAATATATAAGCTTCTGCAGCCACACTTCAAAGATACAATGTACATAAACGCCCTTGCAAGACAAATACTCATCAATGCTGGTGGAGTACTTGAGAAAACTGTATTCCCAGCCAAATATGCTATGGAACTGTCCTCTGTAGTTTATAAGAACTGGATTTTCACAGAGCAGGGACTCCCTGCTGATCTGCTGATGAGGTATTTCAAGCAATTCAATACTGAAATTATTTTGATTTCCAGAATTCCTATCTTAAAGAACCTAAATTTGATAATAAATTTCACCACCTCACAGAGGAGTAGCAGTTAAAGATTCAAGTTCTCGATATGGCCTCAGACTTCTTATAGAGGATTATCCTTACGCCGTCGACGGGCTAGAAATCTGGTCAGCGATTGAAACATGGGTTGAGGAATACTGTGGTTTCTACTACCCAACAGTTGACTTGATCCAAAATGACCGTGAACTTCAGTCCTGGTGGAGTGAAATTCGCAATGTGGGCCACGGTGATAAGAAAGACGAACCTTGGTGGCCGGAGATGCAGACTAGAGCTGACCTTACACAATCTTGCACCATTATCATCTGGATAGCTTCAGCCCTTCACGCAGCTGTCAATTTCGGGCAATACCCTTATGCCGGATTCCTCCCAAACCGTCCGACTATAAGCCGTCGTTTCATGCCGGAGCCAGGCACCCCTGAGTATACCGAGGTAGAGGAAAACCCAGACTTGGCATTTCTGAAAACAATCACTGCCCAGTTTCAGACACTCCTAGGTGTATCACTTATCGAGATTCTATCACGACATGCAACTGACGAGATTTACCTCGGAAAAAGAGAAACTCGTGAGTGGACTTCAGATAAGGAGCCACTCGCAGCATTTGAAAGATTTGGAAACAAGCTGATAGATATAGAGAACAGAATATTGAATATGAACAACGAGAAGAGATGGAGGAACCGAGTTGGACCTGTAAAGGTGCCTTACACCTTGCTGTTTCCAAACACTTCAGATTACTACAAGCAAGGAGGACTCACTGGCGGAGGCATACCCAACAGTATATCAATCTAAAGATGTGTTCTTGTGTCCTAATTTTGAAGCAATTAGTATGAGTTTTTTTTTTTTTTTTGCATTTGTGTTGTATTTCTTTCATTCCCACGATTTTGTATCAAATGTCATTGTATAAAGTTTTATTCGTTGACTTGTGAATTATGAATTGCACTCATAACGAGTTTAATTTTCACTAATTATGGTTGGGTCGGTCATACTGGGTCCGAACCCAATCACAACGATCTATGGACCGATCGGTCTATCTCTCAAAGATGGGTCTCAAGCCCATTGGCTAACCCGGGCCCGGTCCGCACGTCCATAGCCCATTAGCAGGAGGAAACCTTCCATGCAGAAATAGAAGTCTACGTAAAGACTTAACCCTAGCATCTATCTCATATATAAGGTATGATTTCATCACGATGAAGGTACGCAACTCATAACCCTAGTTCTCTCTGCTTTTCGACTACCCTACCTTCACCAAAAGACTTACTTGAGCGTCGGAGGGGCTAATCGGGAAACAACCCCCGACGTGCCATCTTTGTTTTGCAGGAATCTTCAAACTGTAGCTAATCAATCTCATGGATTCAAACGACAACGTGCAGCCTCGTCAGAATCAGGCTGAACCACTTTCAAAATTCCGCCTAAACTAATCGATGCGTAGAGAATTATGGAGCGATTTTTAGGCAAAACCAGGGATGAACATGATTAGTGAGTTCGAAGCACGGAGATTCAAAGTTGTTTTCACCACATTTAATATTCTTCAATGCTCATAAAAAGCTTCCCGTCAACACTACAACAGCCATGTTATATGTGTTTTCATTTCAGGACTCCTTTGACATGTAAACTTGTTCTCTTCCCCATTGAAATCATATTGGATCTACGGGTTATAATCGGAATCATTTGGTTCTCAGAGTTCCTTAACAATCATGAATCCAGAAACTCACCAGTAATGAGTCAAGACTTCACCAAGACGTACGATTGCTATCCAAATGCTAAGTCAACCACAGAAAATATGTGTTAATTTTATAGGACTGGTTTATATAAGAAACAGTTTTTTAGAACTGAATTGATATTTTAATTGAAAATTTATGATTTTACATAATTTAAGAAATTTATATTTTTCATTTCAACTCCAAGAAATTACCTATTCTAGCTTCTGACGTCAATTTGTAATGTTATAATAATCTTTTTAATCATTATGATCGACAATCTGAGGTTGCATTTGGAGTTACCTTCAGCGATCCCAAAGCAAATTTGAATTGAAAAACAAACTTAAACAATCTTACCGAAGTCATGAATTTGGACAAACACCACTTTAAAACCAAAACCATTTCATACGCTTTTGTCAAACCATGAAAGTGCTTCTACTATAATATCTTTTTATTTTTATACAAGCAAGTATGTTAATCATTATATGTATTTATTTACACTAATCTTCTAAACACCTTAATCTTGGTTGTGATTAAACTCATAAGATTTTGCATTGTGAATACTTTTGTTATGGCATTTCTATTAAATCAAAATTACGTATTTTATTTAATAAATTAATAATTCAAAATTAAAGCATCAATTAGATCCGCTTGATATCTGCAAAAATTATATTTCCACTAATAGTAACCTTCTTTAGAGTAATCACCCCATAGTCTAAGCTGCTATGGTGTCACTAAATTGAAAAGAATTCTTTAACATGTGACCATTTCACAACTTCTGTCCAACTTACTTGTTAATCGCCAATCTCATTGATTGATTAATGAAGTCAAATCTTATTTTTATTTTTCAATCCTTTTTAAAATGTGGCCAATAATTTACAAGAGTGCCATCAAATCTGTGACTTCTACAAATTGTACGGACAAATGTTTAGTTGTGACGTGTGATTTGTTTGTGACCATTTGACCCCAATTCCCAAGCCCATCAACGCCGGGAGATTCTCTTTCTCTAATCCAGTCAAGCTTGACGTCGATACTGGTCCACTCTCATGCACGGCGCGTAGTGGAACGCTTTTATTTTGGCACCAAATAGCTTATCCAGACACAAATTGGTATTGCATATATGTAGCTTCATAATTAACATGTTAGTTATGAACACCTTCTTTCTAGTCCTATTCCTTACTACCAAAAACACCCGTCCCTCCCTCCTCTCCTCTTCTCTTAACTTGTAGCCCGCAGACCAGAGAGAGGGATACACAAACACAAATCTAACACACCACTACAAAACAAGTCTGCAATTAAGCCTCATTTTCTGAGAGAGAGGGCTTTAGATTCTCTACTTCAATATTTGAAGTTTGTGAAGTTGGGACAAGCAGGGTTTTAATAGGTTTAGATTTATGTGGGTTATTAAGAGAGCATAATGTCGTTTGGCAGCTCCGCAAAAATTGTCAACTCCTCTTCTTTGTTGGTTGTTTTGGTATTCTTTTTGTTACAGATTTGGGTTTGCCCTGACAGCAAAGTGGGAGCCATAAGAATTTTAAGTGAAAATGGCTTGCCAAAGCACAAATTTAACAGCATCACCGTCAAAGAGGTGAAGAAAGAAGACATCTTCCGTAAGTCCTTAATTGGGAAGGATCATAGTTTCAACAGCACTGACAAGGGCTTAGAAGACAGCAAAAGAAGAGTGCCCAGTTGCCCAGATCCTCTTCACAACTAGTAGAATTACTCCAATTTTCCAACTTTTCTGGTTTTTCTTGCTTTTGTTAGTCTTGAACCTTGACCAAAATACCCACGTTTTTCTCATTATCATTCGTGCACTAATATTTTGATCCTTTTTTTTTTTTTCCATCTTAGAGGGAAAAACTGGGGTATTTTGGTGTCTACGAGTTCATCCTTTTGGATATTGTTATCATGAAAGATGGACATATGAATGATCTTGATATGTATAGATAACACTTGGACTTTGTATTGCTCGAATCAGTTGGGAAGTGAAGCGAGAGTGGAAAAGCAATGTACTTGCGAGATTCACGTTTTCCACTGCAAACAATACAAAGATTTGTTTCTGTTTCTTTTTAGTGACAGTGCCATTGCGACGTGTAAGCTTTTCAGGCTTAGGGACAAAGACCTTTTCGGTTAAAAGGGTTATGGCTTTAATCAGTGATGAATCTGCAGTTTGCACTTTGCAGTTTCTTCTACTATTTGCTTTTACTTTAATTGGAAACTCCCTTTTTGTTATATTTTTATGTCGTCTCACCTCTTTTTTTCACAATTAGTATAATATGAATACTTCTCAATAGTTCACATGCTCTCTCTATATTTGAATCCAAATCCAATGTACATTTTCCTACTCGACCACATGTTAGCTTGGATTGTGATTTAACTTCAAACCATTTGAGCCGTCAAAGCTATAGACTTTCTGCACGCGTCAGTTCGTTGACTACTATCGATATAACAGCTGAGTAGACCAAAACACTTGAACCTTTATATACGCGAAAGAAAAGAAAGGGAGTCAACGTCTGTCTTTAGCATAGAAAAAGTGCACGACGACAAGTTTTTATCGATTCAGGCAGAGAAAAAGAGGTTGAAGCGATGCTGTTGCTGAAATGGTGATCACTTCCCGGCTATTTTCTACACATAAACTATGTATCTGTTTTGTACGTGGTGAAAAATGTCAACTTTGGGAGGTATTTAGAAATAAACTGCAGCGGAACCAATGTGAGAAACCGCCACGTATTGTGCGCCGGAAGAAGTAAAAAGAGCTGATAGTGATTTTGCGGTTGTGCTGGTTTGTCTGCTAGCAAGTTGGATTTGAGACAAATCGATTCTCTCACTGAGAATTAAGACAATTAGGTCACCGATGCGTCTATTGGCTCTTACTCGGTACCAATTCGTAATGCCGCCATTTATATAAATTGTAAAGGTACACCTGTTTCTACAAGACTCAAATGGATGGGGCTCGAATGCCCCAATCAAAAGCCCAATCGTGACTTACCATCGATCCAAATGTTGTTAGTACGTGCTAATTGGATTGGAGGAATTCTGGAGAAGTGTCCCTCAAGTAAATTACAATAAGCTAATTGAAGTGGCTTGAGTATACCATATAATGGTTTAATACCAATGATATGCTAATTACAAAATCCAAGGGAACATAATTATCTAATGTCCAACTTATGATATTTTTCATAAACCATTTGTACAAACACTACAAGAAGAAGGGGAATTACTGACGGAAGTTACCGACGGAACAAAGTGACAAAGACTTACGTTGGCGCAGACACAGTCGGTATATGTTACCGACGATAGGACGATAACTGTCGGTATAAAGAAACCGTCGGTATAGTTGGTAGAAATTTACCGATAGAAATTTCCTGCATAACAATAAATGTATTATTCATATTTAAATTAAATTAATCTTAATTACTATCTATTTAATTATAACAATATAACAAATTATACCAATATAATTAAAAGTAATATCGTTTGCTTATTTTAACAACAAAATAAATGTATTATTCATATTTAAATTAAATTGATCTTAATTACTATCCATTTAATCGTAACAATATAATAAATTATACCAATATAATTAAAAGTAATATTGTTTGTTTATTTTAACACAAAATAAATGTATTATTCATATTTAAACAAAATTGACGTATCATATGAATTATTAAACAAGTTCTTATTAAAAATTATCTAAAAAGAATTATATAAATTTATGAAAAGTTTGATGATAAAGGGAGGTTTTAGTGATATAATGTAAATGAGCTTATATAATTTGGAAGTATTAAAAATATTATTACTTTTTTTAAAGCTTGTTTGTTTTCATTTTTTTTCTTTAATTTTCTGTTTTTTATTTAGTAAAAAAATTTTGTTTGATTTTTTGGTTTCTGTTTTTAATTTTAGTTTATAATTGTTTTTTCAAAATTATGAAAGCCGTAACAAATATTTTTTATTTCTAACTAAAAATATATTATATAATTATCCAATATATTAGTTATTAATTAAATTTCTTTATTAATAAGAATTTTATTTAATTAATTTTATTTATTAACTGTATTTAATATTTGTAATTAAATTTAATAATTATTAATAAGTTTAATTAAATTCAAAATATCTTTAGAATATATACTTATAAATAAATTTTGATTTAATAATTAAAATAAATATATATATTTAATTTCAAATTATTTCTTTTAATAAAACAAAATAAAAATATATAAAAGATTAAAATTTTATTTATTTAAAAATAATTTATCTTATACATATTTATTATCAATACATAATCATATTAACATTATAAGCTATATTTTTATTTTTAAAAAAATAGAAACTAAAAATTGAAAATCATAACAGTATAACAAAACGGTCTCTTTTAGATGTTATTGCAACATAATTACAATTCCACAGGTCAATGTGTTGATCTGAATCATAATTATTTCTTGAGCAATCCAATAAGATCTTTTTGTTTTTCTTACACCGAAGCTCTTTTTGATGGTAAACTGGGCATTATCAGACGGCATTATCAAGTACAAACTGGAAGAGGTAAAAAACGACAGGCACCTTAAAATGTGAATTGATACACAACAGAACAGGAACAAAGCTTCTCATGTCTCTGTCTCACTGAACATAAATGTTCTCCGGACAAGAAAAAAGGCAACCATACCATAACAAATTATATATCCAAACTTAAACACATTCCAATCTGTATTTACAAGCACTATTTCAGTGATTGCTTTTTCGTATGAACATATCTATCCACATATCAACAGATACTTTCTAAACTTGTTGGAAAACAACACCGATAAATTTCCCCCCTATGCCTCTCTCTCTTTCTCGGTCCCTCGCACGCTCACTCGCTCGCATTCTTCAGATTGAAGAGTTCCATCTTCCATATCCACTCATTTTCAAATTAAAAGTAATGCTATATATCATACGTTATATAATAAAGAATGATTAAAAATACGCCAATTGCCAGAGGAAAACGTGAGAAAAACTAAGGCAGATCAGGATGTAATCACATCTGTATACAGCTGAGTTGAATCTTTAGCATCCGGCCGCTTTCAAGAATTTATCGTAGGGACTTGAAGGTGGTAATCTGAAAGAGTTTTGGCCGTAATCTAGCGAGCATAAGGCAAGCTGATTGGGAGTTGTAATCTTACCGCCGTATATAGACTTTGGATGACCTTCTGAAGGCTCCAATTTCTGAAATACAGATCAAGGGGAAAAAAAAAGTTTGCTGCACTAATTAAAAACGTAGCAATGGATCACAACTATGAAAATATCAAAGAGCATGTATCTACAATTTTACATGCAAGATCTACAGTTTAGTAAAAAATTTAAATGCAAAAGTATGAACAAAGCTCAAAAGTGTTCATCATTCTCAAGCATCCAAGTTATTAAATGATGATGCTGTAGCATTCAAAAGGAAGCTCCTTGAGCCCAAACAGAACCTAATGAAGCCATTTTTTCATTATGTATGTAGCTTTTTCGCTTGCTTTATTTTCCTGAACTTATGCTCCAGTATATTTCAACAAAGTCAAGTCATCATGCCCTAGTATGAATTGAAAAACCTCTCAATACAACGATAAAATCTAGAGCGTATAACAAAGAGCAATGACTCCCGAAAAACCAATCCTAGATATGTTGCACATCCAGTGGCTTCACTAGTATAAATATCAGTAGGAAGTCTTTTACTATGTTATAACAGTCACATCTGTTACTTTGGAGGACAAAAGAATATAGTTCAAATTTCAACTTTCTTTTTAACGTATAATTGATCAGAGGATTCTGTTAGTTTGGGTGGATGTAGTTTTTTATAAAAAGAGACAATTCATACGAGGTTTGTCAATTTTGTAGCTGTTGCAAGAGGCTCCAGGTTACATGCTTTTACCGTTATTAACATTTATGTCCACAGAGTAGTAAGAACACGGATGCCACAATCAAATTACAGATTCATTTGGTCAGAATCTTAAGTGAGAAATTCAAGGACGGTGAGAAATTGTTAATTAAGCTTTTCCTTATCACTATAGCCAACTAAAATGTAATCTAGTTGCTGACCAAACAGCAGGATGATGTGTGAATCATCCGCTAGTGCGCATAAAGAAAATTGATAATAGAAGAATCAACTTAACAGCTATTGCCATTTTAAGGCGATCATACTTCTCAAAAATTAAAAAAGTCTCACCTCATCAAATTTGGAGGTGCCTCTGTTCTCACATTCACTGGGAAATACTCTGGTCTCGTGTTGAGGCTTGAAGCTGTAAAGCATTGACATCTTCTGTTGTTTACCAGTCATGAGAGCTTCACATTGACTTTTCATTTGGTCATAAGGTACAAGTGTGGACGGAACTTGGGAACTTGCAACTTGCCGTGCAGTTTCCGAAACCTGTAGGTAAAATGCCAATAAAAAATAAAAGGCATGTGACCAGGCCACATAGTCATTATATCAAAAACTGATTTAGCGTATCCTCAAAGATCCATTGACACGGAGAGAAAATTTACAAGTGAAGGAGAGAGAGAGTGAAATAGAAAGTGATACTCACTGATTCCAATAGTTCATTGACACTTAAAACATCAAATGTATTGACAGTTAGTGATGTTTTGCGATCAGACTGACTCCCATTTGGTTCAGAAAAGGTATCATCGTCTGTCAAGGGATCTTCGGGCATAATCTGCTAAAAAACCAACGTAATAGAAAACCATGTCACTTGTAAATGGCAATAGTTATCTGCAAAGTAACAGCAGACTATTTTAACCTCTTCAAAAGCAAGCAACTCCATTTTCATAAGAGGAGAACATGGCCTTGGTGTATTCATAAATGAGGGAGCACCAAGTGGATATGATTCATCAGGCGAAAAGTCCTGTTGGAGTTGCGTCTTCATTGCTGATAACTCATCCTGAAGAAGGAATGAACCATAAGATTCAATATGAATCTTTTTTTCAATGGTGTAAAGAATATGTTAACTGCTTCCCTTCCACAGCTAAATTGTGATTTTATCATAAATTAACTGCCCTTCCTCCATGAACTCCAGGTAGGCAAGATTATCCAAGACGTGAATCATAGACAATCAGGGCTAAAGATGTATGAATGATGAAAATGTTTATTTATCTAAATTACAACGAACAAATTCCTATAGGAGTCAAATTGCCAAGATGAGAATATCTTGTTTCATATAGTCAAAAACAACTCTCTTCAGTTTTGCACCCATATATCTTCATGCAAATGTGTGGCCCCAGTAATGTTCCACATTTCATAATTGTTAGCACTTAGCATAGTAATCACTATACAACTGTCCCTCTAGGTACTAAATGATTTGGTCACACTTCAAATGTCTTTGACAAGGAACATGGAGCCAACATGAGAATAAAATGGAATATCACCTGTGACAATTTCGCAAATTTTTTCATCAACTGATCAACAACAATTTCATTCAAATGATCATCTGATTCTACTGCTGCAAGTGATTCCAGTGCAGCAGCATCATCCTCATCTGATCCATACACCATCTTGCTGCGATCTGGTCCTGCATAAACAGCCTGCAGCCTGATATCTTCAATTAATTCCAAATAAGGATCAACCTGCCAAAAGGATCAGTGCTCAGTTCTGGTCCTTTTGCTTCTCATTGGTCCAATTAATTGTTGAGGTTCTGGTAAATCAACATAAATTATAAATAGGCCAGGAGAAAAACTAACAGTTTTTTGGGTCAAACATGATTTGACATAGGGAATTAGCTCCAGGAGATTCCCTGCCCTAGCAGAGAAAATAAGCATGGACGATGCCAGGGTGAAGAGAGACCTTCTGCGAGATGGTTGCAAACCTCCTTCAGTAAATACAGACAAGATTTTCATTAGAATTGGTAATTACCAATTAAGCTATCTTACATTATTTTAGCAACTAACTCTTCAGAGTGGACACTTTTAAAAAGTAATGGGATTGAGTTTGTCCAAACCCAGTCCAGTTTTAGCTTGTGCTCATTTCTACAACAGACAATAAGTGTGCGAAGGTGTGTCGACTTCCACTACAATCCTCACAAACATTACAACATCCAGAAGAAATCTCTATTACACACAGCTATATTTTCATGGCTCATTTATGAATAGTTCACTAGATTAGAGCCAAAAGACACAAGATTCACTCACAGTTCCAGTCACTTACCTCCGTGATCTAGAGAGATGCTTCTAAGAGAGAATGCTAGCTGAAAACAACGAACTAGAGACATCTGACTGGAAGTCTGTTCAAAAACATTAGCCATTGTTGAAATATACATTGCATAGTAAGCACAAATTTTCATCATCTTAAGCATGCGTACAAACTTCAGACAAATAACAAGATTTTGATCTTGTTGGTGGGAACATTCAGTTTTTCCTGTGCTAGTGAATTGATAAATTATGTTCAAAGTTCAAACCAATTTTGCTTCTTTTACAGATTGTACATCAAATCACACCCCACATAACCAGCTCCAATTCTAAAGCATACCATCACCTTGTTCAAACATGTCCATCTGATTCAATATCTGATCCTCAATTAATCCAAGTACCAAAAATGCCAAGGATTCACCAGATATACATGTTATTCACAACACCACAAAATATCAACGAGAATACCGTATGAATACAACCAACACATGCTCCTTGTGTGGATGTCTTACCTTAGATTGAATAAACAGCAATGCAATGTTATAAGCATGGGCCATAGCCTCAAAATTGGCAGGCATATTATCTGCAAAGGCTGCCTGAACCCATATCGAAGAAAGTAGAAGATTGACTTGATGACTACTTAGTCGAAGGGAAGTTAACTGCAAAAGAATAACTACATTAAACGACAAGCTAGGATCCAAGACAAACAACCATATACATCTGATAAACTCTAAGAGTCAAACGGGCATCATACTGTTTTTTCAACTGTGATGGCACAGTCGAAGCTACTTGAATGACCATGTAAATCATGCTTCCTATATTGTTCCATTCCAATATCTGATGTTTGATTACCCACTTTCTGCAATCCTTCTTCTTTGAAAGATTCTGTTTTATCCATATGTCTTTCCTGAAAAGAGGAATATCCATTACGTGTCTTCTCCAACACATCAGGCAATCCAGAAACAGGTTCAAATGTTTCCTTATTTCGGTTCAACCAAGGGGCTAGTAGGGATGGCATAAGCACCACAAAAAAGACCCTGTGGGCTTCAACTCTCGTTTCATAATCTGGATAGGCCATAGCTATAAGCAATTGATGGAAGAGGGCATCAGGAAAAGCCTGAAACACAAAATCAAGTCAGTTACAATGTTGGATTTACAAGATATGATCAGGAAGCAATTTAAGTTGAATTTGTAGGTTTACTTGCCTTCTTGTGATATAATATATTTGGAACGGAAGAAATGATTTGAGCTGTTCGATGAACAGCAGAAATAGTTGTTCTAGCCACAGAAGTAGCAGTCGAAATATTTTCTAAGAACACAGCCATTATATCAAGAATTGGTCCCTTATCACCAACCTGTTAATGATCAACAATTTATTGAAAAACAGAATCAAAGACAAAATTGCAACAATGTTAAGTTAATGACTCATAGTTCTAAGCAATCCCTATCTCAGTATTCATTTTAATAGAGCCTAACCAACTAGGAAGAGAGCGTCAGTTGATCTGGCTAATAAATTTATAAAAGATTAACAGAACTGCCACCAATGGAGTACATACGGCCATAATAAGGAATGGCTATATAAAGAATGATCTAAAATAAACATGGAAAGGACTATAAGGGACCATAAGTTAAACTATATGAGAAACAAAGAAATAGAGCAGTACAATATCATAAGATTTTGAAAGGGATTCTCAAAACAAATGATTCAGCCAAATATTCCAAATTAGCTCAGGTTGTTTAGCGTAAAGTTTGCTTGATGATATGTACCAAAAAAATATATTTCTTCAGAATTTCACAAACATTTTAGCATGCCCTAACAAGCTTATATGTCATTTACCAGTATGAGCATCCTCTTTTATGTCAATTGATGCAAAGACCAAGGTGAAAGTGATGAAACAGGTTTAGACGGAATGAAAAACAAGTTAGACGCCAAAAAAAAATGTCACTTCCCAAAAATCCTTTGTCCTGGACCCCTGATACATGTAAAATGTGCTTCTAAGCATGTGCTTTTGTGGATTTTAATTTAGCATTCAGCGAAAAGAAAAGGAAACTGCTAAGCATCCCTTTCAAAGAGTGCAGGGCAAGCTAAACATGTCGTATAGTTAGAAAATTTCACGAAATTTAGACACTATAACTGGCAGAAAAATGGACTAATATGTAAGCCTAGTTAAGATTCAGAAATGATCCTTATCGACTGTCATTAAAGCACACATAAAATGCTTTCATAATCAAAAATATCAAATCCCAAAAAGTAGGTAGATTCAACTAAACTAAAAGGTAAAGTAATTACAACAAACCTTGTTTGACAGCTGTAAGATGCATTTCTCTAAACTATGCTGAAGATCAGTGTTGCAGTTATCAGTACTATCATTGGAGGAGGATAATTCAACAGATCGCTGCATGCATTTTCTCAAATGTTTCATCAAGTCTGATACAGCACCAACAATTGCAGCTGTCACTTGCTGCTTTGCATTTTTCACAAGTTGTGAGGCAACATTAACAATATCTATCTGCATCTGAGGTTGTTTGGTAACATTCCTATTATCCAGGTGCTTTATTAGGATCGACAATAGCAAATGTGAATTTTCTCCTGAAGTGAAAGTAAAATGTCATCGAAAGGGACACTAAATTAACAATTCATGAAGCAAAATGGGAACAATTTCCTAGAGTAACCTGCTTCCTCCAAAAGTAACTGCAAATAAGTCAGAACAGGGTAGGCAACTCCTTTGTGAGGGGACCATTGATTGTTAATATCAAAGTTATGAAACAAAGGCTCAAGTATGCGCCGTATGGTAGTAGCTTCCTTTGCCAGCCTAGCCATGTTACGCAAACAAACCCTGGACCAGTAGTATGGATTCTTGGAAGTATCCCTGTTCTTAGTAGCAAAAGGATATAAGAGATCATGGTTCAACAGAAGTTATTCTCAAGTATTAAGCAAAATCCTAAATTGAAATTGCCAACTAAGTTCTTACACTAAGGCATCCAAAAGAAGTTCCTTATGAACATCTTTCCCATTAACTGCTCCTTGAACCCACTGGTCCTCTTTGGAGTTCTCTAAGTTCACTTGGAAATCATTGTAGTTCTCCAAGGTTACTGATATAATCTATTTCATGACAGATACATCTATTATCAATTACAAAACAAATCAACTACAAGCTTACCAAAATATTTTGCACATCTAACAGTCTTTCCACTATTTGAGATGTGTAAAGATATTAACAGAACTAGATGCAAGAGGATGCAGACTTACCTTGTCGAAGTCCATTGAGATGTGGGATTGCTCACCCATGAAGCACACCTTAACAAAAAAAGGAAAACTTATAATTTAAACCAAGTATTAAGAGGAATTAAACATTCACAGTTAAAAAGTAATTCAACTTGCATGATAAAGCATGTGAATTGGGGCATAAAATTATTCTCATAACCATTAGAGAAGTAAATATTACGTGACAAAGAACCACACCATGGAAGCCAGAGCCTGCAGTCCAGCTGATCGCAATCGTAGAATGTTTTCGCTATCACCTGCTTCTTCAGCCAATTGACAGAGCCTAGGAATAAGGCCCTCTAAGTTAAACATGTACGTACCATCCACCTATTCATTCATAAAAGGGATATTAGTGTGATGGTTATCAAATAAAAATAAGTTACAGAATACTATCTGCAAACGAAAATCATATGCAACTAAATATTTAAGAGTTAAGTGTAATAGTAGTCCAAAAGCAAAAGAAAAAGAAAAAAGAAAAACTCAAAAGAACATGTACGTACCATCCACCTATTCATTCAAAAAAAGTAAGTTACAGAATACTATCTGCAATCGAAAATCATTTGGAACAAAATATTTAAGAGTAGGTCTAACAGTAGTCTGAAAGCAAAAAAAAAAAAAAACTCATAGGCTCTCGGTAACCATCTGAGCTTGGATAGACCACCATGAAACAATTTTCCCTTTTCTGTCTGCCTTTTGAACTCTTTTTGTACATTATATTAGGCAGGTAGGGTATCTCCAGCAAAAACCATAAAACTTATTTGCAGGGAAAGTTGTTTGAAGACCAGTTACACAATTAATTACATAAAGGTATCCTCTATCTTTTCGTAAGAATTTAGGCTCACATCTCAAAGCTTTATCAGTCACAAACCTGGCTAGATATAAAGTCAACAAGAGTGGTGCAAGCCAGAATCCGCATTTCATCTTGCTGAGTTTCTTCCAGAAGAGTTCGAATGACCTCTAACAAACTACTAGCAAAAAGTGGCCTGCAAGAATTGAAGAGTTCTAGGTATGTTATCCCAAACAATCACGATTTTACTTCACAAAGCCAACAGTATCATTTTACTATTCAGAATTTATAAACATATGTGGAACTATGTAGCTATAGACAATGTTTAGTTTTGATAGCTTATGCATCTACTCTCTTTTTCTTTTCCCCAATATCTCCATTTTATCATTTGCTCTCACAAATTCAATCCTACATCCACTTTTTTCTTCAGGTATAAAAGACAACAATCACAAGGGCCAAAGTAAAAGGGAAAAGAGACAGGCTATGAACACATAACTGAAAGCAAGAAAAAGTAACATCTTGATTTTCTCAAATTGAACAGCAAGATTACAAGGATATAGACTCGGCTCCACATGAAGGCCTCTAGAGTCCACTAATTTGATCACAAGACTAAAATCAATAAACTTACATCTGCTCCTTACATGACGATAGCAGCTTCTTATAAATACACACCACAACTTTTACATATCCAAAGTTCTCACGCCTCAACTCCTTGTAAAATTTTTGCTCCAGGGTTTCGGCAATCTGTCCACATTAAATATCTCAAAAATGTATTAAAAAAAAGGCAATTAAACTAAAGTTCAGAAATTGGATGTCCCACAAAAACTTGAAAATATCCTAGAAATTTTTGAACTTCTCTTAAGCCTCATCAATGCTTCACCTTCTCCCAAGTTGCCAATCGTATGAATGGAGTAATCACAAGGTGCAAGTTTTTAAACTTTTGTCAAAATAACATAGATATCAGAAAGGTATTTACATGAAAAATAAGCATAAGCATCTAAATGAGATAATACACCTGGCTTAGATAGAAAATCAAATGGATCTGTAACAATGCAAATGAAGTTTAGTTTAAGTGTATTTTAAAATTAATTACCTAAACCAAGGATGTAAAGGTATGAAGCTCACACATCTAGCTTTTGCAGATGATCTATTATTGTTTTGCAAGGCCGAGAAGAACTCAATTGATATAACGTTGCAAGCAATTAAGGATTTCCAAGAGATTTCAGGTTTAAGATGCAACCCTCTGAAGAGTTGTTTCTATTTATCGTGCAACTCAAGTAGAGCGGTAGTATCTACAGCCATTGAGATGGGATTAACACAAGGGCCACTACCCTTCAAACACCTGGGGGTACCAATTTCTCAAAGAAGAATCAATGCTGTGGATTGTAAATCTTTGTTGGACTCAATTCATAGCAGAATCAACCTATGGAGCAATCAATTCCTTAGTTATGGGGGCAGACTATAGTTAATTCAGACAATACTGAGCAATCTTACCATTTATTGGATCAACCATTTATCCATTCCCAAAAGTATCCTCAAGTAAATCGACAGGAGGCTTAGGGAATTCTTATGGAACGGATTAAACCAAGGCAAAAGCAAAGCAAAGATCAATTGGGACAAATTTGCAGACCTAAGCAACAGGGGGGATTGGGCATTCATTCTGCAAGGATGAATCATAGGGTGAGTAGGGGGCAGAATTTGTGGTGGTTGTACTACAAAAAGGAGGATTTATGGGTGAAATGGATACACATCAAGCACAAGAGTATCTGGATCCTACAATCAAGACAGGATATGTCAGGAACTCTAAAAAAAATTCTAGAGACCAAACAATGGATGCAAAGTGAGATGTTTCATATGATTGGGAATGGAGAAAGCGCTTTTTTTTGGTATGATAATTGACACTGTAAAGGTCCTCTATATAAAGTGGAGGAAGTACAGGGCTTGAAATTGGTGGTGAATCTAACTACTAAAGTAAGTTTGCTTATTCGTAATAATCTGTAGATATGGCCCTTCCACAACAATAGAAGTGCCAGTCTCATCATGAAAGAGTTTTCACGATGTCAGGAAGGAGAGCAGGATGAAATTCAGTGGCTAGCAGATAACTCTAAGAAGTTCAACACAAAAGTCTGTAAAACACTGTCACAGGCTACACTGAGCACAAGGCAGGAATGGGCAGCCTTAGTATGGGACAATGATCTTAACCCAGCTCATTCATTCATCTTATCGATGAGAATCAATGGAGGGTTGCTTACAAGGGATAAGATTAGGTTCTCCATTAGCAATTTGAACTGTGAATTATGTAATGCAGAACTGGAAAGTTTGGAACACCTCATGATTAGATGCAGGTATACCCGACAAGTATGGGATCGGTTGCAGAATATACTCAAAGTGACCCAACCAACGGACTCTTGGAGTGAAACTATTGCTTGGCTGGGAAAAATTAGAGTGCATAATGCGGCTGATCTAAAAGCTATCAGGTTAAGATGGGCAGCTTTAGTGTACTACATATGGAAAGCGCACAATTGCAAAGTATTCAAAAAAGAGAGTAAAAGCAGTGAGAAGGTTTTTCAAACCATCTTCCTACATTGCAGATTGGCCATGTTAGCCAGATGAATAGCTGCAAATCTAATAAGTAGCATGAAGAGCATATGGGGATTGGTGTAATACTGGACTAAGTGGTCTAGCAAGTTCCCTCAATCTCAAGATTCTATGGAATAGACTTGTTTTGTCCTTCAGATTGTATATATTTTCTTATAATGAAATCTATTAATTTTCAAAAAAAAAAAGTAATATCAGGAGTGGACAGTAGATCTTCTCCTTTTCTGAATCAAACACAGGAAAGTGGATGTGCTAAATGTCAAAGCCTAACAACTACATAAATCTAAGAAGCATGATCTCTTAGTGCATAAGAAAACAAACCTTGGGAATCCTCAGTGGATTCTTTGAAGCATAATCACAAAGCTTTCCTATTTTCCTATCATTTGCCTCAGCTTCCTGTAGAATATTGAAGCAACAAAGTGAATGAAAAGTGATAAGCAATTCCTAAGAGCGTATCTTTAACACATATTATTATTTATTCAATTCTTTGAGGGTCAAGTGGAAGCAGGAATGTAACAGCCAGAAGCCAGCCAGATGAAAAAAAAAAAAAGGATTTGAAGAGCCATGTTATTGCCAATTAACCTCTACTAATAACTAGACCAGCATTGGATTTAAAAGCCATGTCATTGCCAGTTGACTTCTACTAATGACTAAACCATCATTTGGCTTTAAAATCAATGCCATTGCCAATTAACCTCTACTAACAACTATACACATGCACCCTTCTAATGCAGCTGGCCGCCAAACACGAGGTGAAATTCCTTAAACTAAACCTTTTCCAATTCAGTTAACTTCCAATACCAACATGGATTAGTCTGATAAGAGTTTTTGACAATGAAATCAGAAAATGCAGCTCCATCAAAGCACACAATGATAGGTATGCTACGCAGAGGCAGACAATAATATGAACTTGTATGTTTTTATCATCCAATTTTACCAATTCATATCATAAAATCCAAAATATTGAGTAGTTTGCAATAACAGAGATCTGTTGGGTTAATTCATTACATTCCATCATATGTACATGAAAAAAGAAATTAACTACAACAACTGCAACAAATCTTCACGCGAGACAATATGGCAGACAAGCTGCAAATTTTACCTGGTTATGAGGGAAGATGTCCGCAAGTAATTTCTTGTATCGTTTAACAGGCTGTCTTGATCGTGCTCGCAGAGAAGGACAGAAGAAACAGAGGTTGCCACAGGCGGGCACAACCCGTCTTGACATAACCCCCATCTTCACCGAGAATCCAAACCCCCTCCTCTCTAAAATCCAAATCAGAATTCAGAGTTTAGCTCAACAATGGTTCAAAACAAGCACAGCAGTATGCTTAAAGGCTAGAGTCTAGACACAGTCTTCTGTCCCTGTGTTCGTGTCTGAGTGATGGACGGAGATACATCGTTTAATCACCATAAGTTCGTTGACCACAACGTCAAAACAACTAAAATTGAGCAAACAATGCAAAAGTTACATTCCTTCAGTAAAAACCATCAGCTAGTACACAAGTGCCAATAAACCCAGATTGGTTTTTCCTAGAGAATTCCATTCAACGATGTCCCAAAAACTCAGAAACGATTTAGCAGAGCTATCTCTAGAAATGAAAGAATTGGCAGCTAAAATTTTCAAGAAAGAAAAAATACACACCAAATTAAACAACAGCAATAACAGTCATTTGAGAACAGCAGGCCCATTTATCATGATCTGGAAAAGCTCTAGAAATCAAAAGTAGAAATACACAAGAATAAATAAAAAAGAAAGAAGAGGGCGATGGGGTGTTCAGGGACCTAAAACCGCAATTATCTACGAGTTGAAGACTAATTCCCTGAGAAACAATCAATACGCAGTTGCAAGTGAATAAAGACAAACGAGGAAAATACCTTTTAAACTAAGTTGTGCCCAATACCAATAGGAGAAGAGGAGGCTTGATCTCTCCCCCCTAATCAACAATCTCTCTCTCTCTCCCTCTCTTGTTCTCTTTCTTTAAAACACCATAACCCAACTGTCTAATTTTCAATATAATTGTTAAATCTCAAAAATACTAAAATAACAAGTCGGTAAGACTGCAATCGGCAACAGCGCCTTCATAATGGGTCCAGCTCAGCGTCGAAGGTTACGTGTTGGCGAGTAAGTTGGGCTGTGACGGAGGGGTTGGGAGGAGGGCCGTGAATTTAGTGTAGCAAGACAAGGAAACATGACGATAATGAAAGTGCCAAGCTGGGGCTAGGTGATTAGAAAATGCGTTAATGACAAATATCCTAACGGTCCCGGGATTTATGGCATCTTTTACATGACCAAATTGTCCTCTTCTTTTTAAAAAATATTCACAAAGTAGGATTTCGTTTTGCAGAGGTCTAAAAAGTTATAATGTACGTACTTTTTTATTTTTTATAAAAAATTATTTGTGTAGCTTGAATCGATTGGTTCCATTTTTATTTTTCTGTTTTAGTTTTTAATTTTTTTCTATTTTTTTATAAATAAAAATAAAAACTTGTTTAGTTGTTAATGTTAATATAGTTATATTTTTTTACATTGATAATAAATACATTTTAGATCAAACTTAAAGATAAATTATTTTTAATTAAATAAATTTATTTAATCTCTTATATAATATTTATTAACAATTATTAATAAAATTGTCATTTTAATAAAATAAAAAATTTAACATTGAATATTTATTTATAAATTAATATTTATTTAAAATATATTTTAATTATTAAATCAAATTTTATTTGAATATTTATATATTCTTAATTTAATTATATATAATTTAGTTATAAAATTAAATTATTTATAATTTTATTGATGATTAATTTTAATGTATTAAATATATAAATATAATGTTGAATTAAACTATTAATAATTAAATAATTAAATTATATATTTAAATGAAAGTAAATCAAAATGTAAAAAACAAAAATAGGAAACAAAAATCATTTTTTATGGTTTTCATAATTTCTGAAAACAGGAAAAAACCAAAACAAAAAATATAAACTAAAAACTCAAACAAACAAGATTTTTTTACTGAATTTGAAAATAAAAACATAAAACAAAATATAAAAATGGAAACAAACAACCCTTGAGCTTTTAATTGTTTCCTTTCTCCCTAATCAAAATAGAGCTGAAGGAAGTATCCAAAATGGCTATATAGATGTATAATAATTTATCTTAGGGTTGAGAACAATAATGGACTTATTAGATAACTAAAACTCTTCAATACACTAAAATTCATTTGATTTTTTAATGTTTCCATGGACAATATAACCTTATATCTGTTACAAATTAACTTTTTTTCTCCTATGGGTGTTCATGAATTTGAGGAATTCACCTACCTATGCCTTTACACCTCTTCTTATTGAAGTAAGCTCCTTTTCATGTAATTCATTCATCTACATCTCATAAGTTAGTGATTAGATTGGCTTTTCCAATGGTATGGTCCTTAATTTTTATATTTTTGTTTATTGTCTTTCTTGTAGGCCATGTTCTGTGTTGAAGAGCATCGATAATTGTCCAATCTCATTCGCCTTCTTTGTAGTTACGATTGCGTCTATCAAGGCAAGTTGTGCAACTAAGTAATGTTTACAATGTGATCTATTTTGTGTTGTTCTTTGCAATTTTACCTATAATAATGGTTGATGAGATTTGAGGCTGGGGTTTAATATTCTAAGTGTTTATGTTTGGGCATTGTTTAAATTGATACATAAAGACTTGAACTTGTAGGTGATTAATTCAAAATTAGTATTACATAAGAAATTCATGTAATTGACATGAAAATTATTTACATAATAAACCTCTAGGATGGTAATAAGCTAGAAACCATGATGCAATTCCCATGAGGCTTGTCGGTGAAAAATTTCACGAGTTTAGGAGTGACAACGAGAACTTGCTTTCTCGATTCATTTGGTGTAACAATGCCATATACCATATTACTTGTTTAAAATCAAACTTTGTAAATAAACTTATAGGTGATTAAATCAAACTTAGTATTAACATAAGAAATTCATGTAATTGATAAGTCAATTTTTTGTATAATAAACCCCTAGAATGGCATATGGGTGAGAAATTCGTGATATAACCCTTATGAGGCTTATCGGTAAAAAATTTACGAGCTTAGGAGTCACAACGAGAACTTGCTTTCTCAATTCATCTTGTCTAACAATGCCACGTACCATAGTGCTTTTTTAATTTCCACTAATTTTATTTATTGTAAACCAATTTCCACATTTTTATTTGAATATAAAGTTTGGAAAATAATATGTAGGTGCTTTTTTTACTACTTAATGTCACTTCCTCCAGGATATTGGTTGGCAAATTGCTTTATCACCTATGTGGTCCATCAATTAAGTCAATATATCAATAAGTCAAGCATAGTTCATTTGTAGGTTGCTTATATGGTATTAAGATATATTAAGGATTATAAAGATGAAAGCCTTATCTTTCATAAAATAATTCTTCTATGATTGTAAGGTTCTTATCACAGAATGGCGCTTTGTTTTCGATTTGTTTTTCCGCTTTTTCGGTTGGGATCCGATCCCGAGATCGGGTCCCA
>JANSVB020000095.1:361696-372200 GCA_025504935.2 Erythroxylum haughtii
GAAGCCTAGCTTCTCTCCTACGCGTGAGGCGGTTTTCGCGTCCCAGAGCTGTTGAGAACGCGGGAATCGGATGGCTCTGGTTCGGTATTGCGCCAGAAACTCCTGCTCGGTAGAGGAGGCCATCGCGATGATGGTCGAAGTCGTAGGATTTGTCACCTGAGCGGTGATTTTCCGGCAAGAGAGGACTAGCCGGAGTAGGTGTTGGTGGTTGGAGGAGGATATCATTTTCTTCTACAGAGAAAATGCCAACTCGCGGCGGAGCTAGCCTATCAGTGAAAGAAATACTGAAAAGGTCCTTACATTTGAAATATTTGCATTTGAGGACATAATCATTTGTTAAAAGAACCCAATAAAGATGAGTCCAAAACTTGGGCTTTGGGCCCAAAACTGCAAATTTCCAGATTAGCGAGGAAGGAGCAGATCAAAACCTGAAAAGAGCAAACGTTTCTTTCGGTTGGTTTTTAGGGATTGTTTGATAACCAGGATAAGGATGTCCAAATTCAGGTTAAGTTTATCCTGGTTGGTTTTTCAACTTCTTGTGTTTCAGGTTCCCTTTAGAATTTTAGCTATCAGGTGAGGTTTTGTTTGAGTATTGGCTTTGCATTTCTTTTTATAGAATGATGATTCAATTGTGCTGAGTTGAATATGTAGAAATGCAATGTGGTACGTTTTCGTTTAGATGCTGTGAACTTTTGATCTGATTGGTGAGGCTTATTCTGCTGTTTTGTGTTTTCATTGATGCTTTTTGGAATCTCAGGAAGGATGTGGGTTTTCTGCAACTGCAAAATGGTGTCAATATTGGTACTTGCAGAAATACTGTTCAAGGAAGATATCTGCTTTCTGATGATACTGGTGAGTGCTTGGTTTTAAATGACGTTATCTTTGTTGTTAAATCCTAGTATACTGTGATGACCTTTTAAAAGACTTCATTTTGTTGAGGTTAAACTCTATTTTTGGATGATCTTATAGAAAACTATTTATGTGAGGAAAAGTATAATATCCTATGAATTGTTGCTTTTTACAATCATGCTTTGGCAGTAGCATGTTAATAGTCCTTATTTGCAATAACTGTCACTTCATTTTGTTTGATAATAATCAGTGCCCGGTTATTTTAGGCCATGTATGCTCTGCGTTATCGGTGGACCCTCAGTCACGCTGCTGTCCTCGGAAAGGAGAGAGATTCTCTTGTCGGTGAGTTTAACATAAGAAGGTTTTGTTTGAATCCACCTTGTCCAGACAGCAAAAACTGATTTATGTTTGGGTATGCATTTCCAGGGGCTGCAATGTCCTTTCGCAGTGTTGTAACTCCTATGAATATTGTGTCTCATGTTGTTTGAATCCTGCAAGAGTATTTTCTTCACCATTTCATTCATTGCTTTGTTTTGATCTTAATTTGTGTAATCGTCAAATATAATTTATTGCTTGATTTTATTCTTCAGACACAAAATGAAGAAATCATAAAGGTGAAAATAGCAAAACCACTTACTGCAGGTAAAACTAACTTTATGGTACCCATAATTTAAAGGTGACTATCCATGGCTTGATGATTGATCATATCAACGATCTTTCTGAATTTGAGTTTTTTAATAAGTTCAGATGGATGTACTTGATGGAAGCTAAATATTGAAATGCTCTTATATAAGTGAAATTTACTCTAAGAATAAGCTTTGAAGATGATACATTGCTGATTTCGGTGAAAAATCTGGCCAGTCAGTCCCAGTTCCCCTTTATCCTGCATTTATTGAAGGGACATGGAATAAAGTGAAGTTTTGAAAGATGATAACCTTTATTATACAAGCTTTTCATTTTCTTTTGGCAGGCACGTATACTAGTGTTTTCGATTACTGTGCTGGGAGGTGCCGTCATAATTCTGAGAGTGTGGTATGTACTGCTTACATGATTTTCTTTTTCTTTTGGACCTTGGGAACCCATGCGTGGAATGATGATGAGCATAAATGTCAGGTTATCATGTCTATTTGAGTTGTAATAGACAAATGATTTGAAGCAAGAAAAATGTAGTGGTTGATGAAGTAGACCAAAAAAAACTTGTTGAATGGACTATTCTTTAGTAACTTGGATGCATTGGAGCATCTGTCTTTCATGGCTTAAAACTCTTTGTGTTAATGTGCAAAGAAATATATGATAAAGTCTTACAATAATGATGTAAATAAAAGATTTCAAGATTATCAGCAAGACTGTAAGCACTTTGGGGTGGGGGAAAGGAAGAGGTCCTTGTATTGGATGAATTTCTATATACATGATCCATATTTTTTGTTGAGGATCATCCAATTTCCAAGTTATGGAGACATCAAAGAGGTGGTACTACAAATTAACTTGGGATTTCTTTATTCAATTTCCTTTTGATGGTCCTAACCACTGAATTAACTTCTTTGCTTATTGATTTACATATTTTGACAAAGATACTGTTAATAATACTTGCAACTTCACATACGAATTTCATGAGATGCACTTATGAAATCACTTAATAGCTATGAATTTGATGAGATGCACTTATGAAATCACTTAATAGCTATGATATTTGCCTCTGAAACAAGGTTGAAATTTTACAGGTTCATGAAAATGCCTATCTTAGTGATTTCCATCATTGCTTTTCTCTGCCATCAAATGCTTCTGGTATGTCTATTGCTATTACTCATCAACTAAAACAATGTACGGTACTATGAATTTTTTCTTACTTTTTGTAACCACTCACTAGCTTTAAACTAAGTTTACCTCCTTAGCAACTTGAATTCCTAGTTGAAAAGAATTGAGGTGGTTGATGGGGAACTTTCTTATATCATTTTGCATGCCATTCTATTTTACCTATAATCCATGTTCATAGGATGGGGCAAAGAAAATACTCCTCTTATCTGTAAGGTTTGTCTTTATATTTTTCTTTCCTGCTATTTAGATGGGACTTTTTAATTTCCCCAAACTTCCAAAACCTTTTTAAGTCAACGTATACTACAGCAGCTGAGTAGCTCTAGTGTGAGCTTAGTCACTGATTTAACATCTTTTGTCCCTTTTGTTTCTAGCCTTGATCAACCTGTGTACCCAATTTGGTCCTTAGGTTGGGCCTCAATTGTATTATAACTTTTTGCAAATTTAACGCATTCTAGATAACTCTATAGCACCAAGGATGGGTTAGAGAGAGAAAATCCTTCTTCTTCCCTCTACCTTCCCCTACTATTCCTTTGGCTCTTCTGCATCGAAGTTCTTTTCCTGGTTGTGTTCTTCTCCCTGGTTGTTTTTCTCCTATGTGATTTACATTGACCATTTTGCTAATCTTTTTCTACAGCTTGCAAAAACATTGTTTTTCTAGGATGATAGGGAAAAATAACTTTTCTGGGCTGTACTTTTGCACTTGAACAGGGGCCAGTTATACACAACTAGAAGCAAGACTAGTTGGTATCAACGTTGTCATTGGAAAGTGAGTTGCTGGTGGTCTAGTTCGTTTCCCTTTGGGCATAACCAAATATTTGACTAACAGTTATTTCTTTATGATTTATTACACTTGAGAATAGGGAAGGGGAGTCCTGTGATTCAGTTTGCAAGTCAAAAGGACAATCATGTGTCCTAAATAAGCTTCTGGTGCTTAATCAGTGTGACATGTAAGTAATACTTTCTTTGGGTTTTTATTTTGTATTTTCATTTATACTTCACTTCATGTTTTCCTATGAAGGTAAAGAAACTGCTCTTTCATTGCATTGTGTGTGTTCAATACAGCTGTTGTGATTTATGATATGCATTTATGGATTGGTTTGTCAAATTTTATGCCTATTTATGTAGTCGGATGTTGAAGGGTACGACTTATTATATGGTCGTCCTATGTATGTCTTTTGGCCAAATTTATAGATCCGTATTTGCCATCTATTTCTTATTCTTTGTTCACCTATTTTAATGGGGAAGTATAATATGGTGATTGTTTACTTTCTTTTTGACTTTGCTTTTGGACGAGAGAAGAATGGAGTATATTTATTATGATGGTCATAGCATACACACTGTCTTTGGTGTCAAAAGGTAAACTGTATTGCATGTGGCCATGAAATGATCTGGTGCTTCTAGGAAGAAATTTGTCTGTTCGCTTGATTTTGCTCCTTTTCCTCCTAAATTCTTCCTTGAGTTTGCTGATCTTTCCTCGTATCTCTCTATCTTAAGCATCTTATGACATGTCTACGAGATTGTTAGATACTTAGAAGAGGTAAATCTGATTTTATTAAATACTAGAGGAGAGATGTAATTACAATGCATAGATTTAACCTCTTTCTGGATTGGTATAACCTACGCCCAAATGCCAGAGAGTTCAAGTTGGAATTTAGTGCAGCCCTAATCTAATTGAGATTATTGCCTTATCATTCTAATTGAGATTATTGCTTTATCATTCTTGTTAATGTTAGTTCTCTTTTTTAATAGTATGCAGAAATACATGAGTTGCAAGGGGACTTGTTTAGCCAGCACTGGAGCAGATCAACCTGCTGAAGTTGTTGATGATGCTCCAAAGCACTTGGTATATTTACTCTTCTCGCTCATAATGTTATATAATTTAGCACTGTAAACATCCTGGGAGATTAGTTTAGACAATTAGGAAATATGTTTATCCATCCATATAGTTACAGAATTATTTGAACTCATAACTAACCAAAGAGGGTTTTACATTGCATTCTCCTCTTTTTTTTCAATTTTTATGCCTTAGCGTCTCAAATCTTAATGCAATAAAAACCAATTCTTCAAATTACATTCTTGTGAACGCCTTTTTCTTTAAAAAGTCCTCAAATTCCTATCTTTTGTAACCAGATGAATAAGAATGCTAAACAATTGCTTTAAGTTCTGCTGTTCTCAGATCAGTCTGTTCTAGATTGTCTTTTCTTGTAGGTTAGTATTTCTACTAAACTTCTAAATCATGGTACTAATTCTTGAGACTGCATTTCATGATAAATGCTGTGAATATCAATACTTTAGTTAGAAAGAGTCCAGTTCTGTCATTTTGAACTGATGCAAAATATGCCTTTTGCTATGTTTTAGCTAAAGACACCACCGATGCTGAATTTTCAAAACCTCAAGTTTCAGGGAACTGGAATTTTGTGTTTCCTATCCTGAAGTGCATTTGACATGCCCTTTTGATACATGTATTCATTTGTCTTAAGTGATGCAATTTGCAACACACAAATTCTCAACCCAAAAAGCATGCAGTTTATTTATGAACTTACTGTAATTTGTTGAAACAAATGTCGTAAGGATAGTAAAAAAGGAGGAAGGATGAAATGAACACAAACTTTTCTTTTTTGTACTTTTATTCACAGGATCTGGAACAGCTTTTTAGTATTCTTGTATTTTTTTAATATTTGGAGAAAGAGGAACACATATATAACTGAACCCTCCTTTTCCCGTTATCTTTCATCAGAATCCTGGAGCTTGCTTGTATACTCGAACTCAATCAATGCTTTCCTGTGATGGTTCACATCGACACACCCGGAGACTTTGCCCTTGTGCATAGTGTTTGCTTCAGTAAGACTTGGTTCCTCTCTCTGTATTTTCTGCATTAGTATTGATTTGTTGTGAAATATTTACTTGTTGCAATAGCACGAGATTTTCATCTTTGTGCATGTGTTAGTGGTTTTAAAAGCATATATATTAATGGAGGTATTAGCACCGATGCATCCATAACTTTCTTTTGATAATATGTTTGTGAGTGGTATTTTATACTATTAGATACTTTGCATTGAGGAAAATCTTTTAGCATGAAACAGTACTCAATTTTCTACAACTCACGATCCATTTGCAGGACAATTTTGTTAATATTTGATGCTTGATTTCCCACATCAACTTCCTCTGGTTCAGGATGCAAGTGTAATGGGCTTCTACTTTCAGAGCAAACCGTTGGTTTTGACCCCGGCAAACTTTCGGCGTAGGTTCCATACTCTCAAACAGTACTGTGAAAATTAACTTGGAAGTAGAAGGTAATGGCCATGCTAAGAATTGGGGGGCTTGGTACATCATTTACAGGATTATTTTGTAACTCATAGTCCAATCAACACATTTGGTGCAGTGTGATTTTGGCGGATACAAATCATGTACATGAAACTGGTACAGAGATGCATATTCTCAGGCTGTCAGATTTAGGCTTATGACACCACAAAAATTGTCATGGTTTTCATAATGTAACAAATGTTGCAGAAGATGCCATGTTTCTTCTGAGTTAGCTTTGGGAGGTTCCTTAATATTGACGTAGGAGTCTGCTGAGAACTACCGAGGAGAGAAACACGCAAAGTTCAAGGAAAACAACATAACTAGGAGCTCTTATATTGGTAACAATCTTCTTCATCCACCCAACCCTGAAAAAGAACCGAGTGAAGTCTTTGTTAGGCATTTTGCATCCATATCCTCCTTTGCACACTGTTTCCACACCCGTTGTTGCTGTGTTTTCTCCACAGGCCTTAGTGTCTTTATAATTCAAGAACCTGCTGAGAGTCCTTTACACCATCAAAGAATAAGGATTAGCAATAATACAAGGAGAATTTGCAAATTCTTCACATTTAACTGCAGACGATAAAGGAGCTCCGAGTCAAGTGAGCTAATAAAATCCAGAGAAGAGAAGGTCATCGTAACTAATGGACAACAAAAGGAAGCTACCCAAATTTCTATGAAATCATATTGAGATGCAAGTCATAAAGTCTACCCTTTTCAATCCGTAACCAACAAATTTGAGACAAGCTTCTCTTTCTGCTCGTTGTTTCTCTGCTTCTATTCGTTGCTTCTCTGCTTCTGCGTCGCATTGCTTCTAGTCTGTTGTGCACTTAAAATCTCATATTGGTCCTACCACTTTGAGAAGGATCGGAAGGTTCTGAACATTTATTTACCTTGTGTAAGTATTTGCATTTGTCAAATTGTCAAAACTCTCATATTTAAAGCAGTAGTGAGGGTTCATGTCACTATCCCTATTAAGTACATTTCTTATGCTCCTTGCATTCAAAAAGGGAAAATTGCCCGCCTCAGGCGGCCCTTATATCCCGGCCCGACAGAGTAGTGAGGAGGTAAATCATAGTTTGATCTCACTTTTAGCTTCTCAGAAAGGTGACTCAGTGGCTGGTGCGTACAAGGAACTACTACATTGGATGAACTCTCATACTGCCGTTGCTGAGACTCAAACCTGAAATCTTGCGCTCAACTTCCTTTCTAACAACTAATTGAGCTATCCATGCGGGCAAGTTTTATGCTTCTTATTCTACCTGAGCAAGTTTTCAATTCCCTATTGGAGTAAACCCATGAAACTCAATCGAATAGAAATTCCCCATTCAAGTACATTTCAACTTATATTCTCATTAATATATGAATTAATTAGACATCAAAGGAGCAAAATTTTAAACTCGAAATATTTCAGAATCATGTACTTAGAAAATCATTTAACATAAGCATGTTTCTTAAAATTGTTCTATTGTGGATGTTTCTTTTCAATTGCTTTTTTCATAAAAATAACAAAAAAAACTTGTTTCTACGCCTGATTTTATCTCATTCTATTTGTAACTAATTCTGTTTGCATTCCTTGGATAGAGCATTATGGCCTGAATAAAGGCATTTCTTTTCATTTAATGCAAGCAGGTTCTATGATTAGTCATGTAATGATGACTAATGTAATACAAACCGATTCTAATGCGTATAATTTATTTAACTTTCGCAGTTTCGCAAATGAAATTTGAAGACTCTAGTAGTTCCAACTATAATAATAGACCAAACGTGATTTGCTATCGTTGGCTTCTTTAAGGACAATATGGAGAGATAATAATACAAGAAAAAGAATTTATGGAATGTCCTAATTTCCCAGTTGACAATTGCAAGTTTTTCCAATGGTACACAATTAATTTCTTAATAGAACTGTCTATGTTATTTAGAAGATAAGGAAAGAAATAACAGTACTTAAGATGGAGGTTGAATCAAGGAGAATTTTAGAAGAAATGAAGGTACTGGATGAGCAAATAAAAATTATGAAGCAAGGCATTGAAAGATTGATGAAAGAGTTGAGGTTGATATTATTAAACATAATTATAGCCTTTGTTTTAGTTTAGGTTTTGTTGTTAATCTTTTTCTTATATGCTTGCAAAATGGATTTAGTTCAGTCCTTATATATATGAATGTAAACATATCAAATTTTAAATTTGATCTCATTAAACTTTTTTTTCTTTTTCATTGCCGTATTTGTCAAAATGTCGGATGAGTGGAGATTTATTATGTTAATTCCTTTGTACAAGAACAAATGAGACATCTAAAGTTGTAACAACTATAAAAACATCAAATTATTTAGTTACATCATGAAGTTATGGGATAAGATGATTGAGAATGAAGTGAGAAAAGATGCTTCTATATCAGAAAACCAATTTGGTTTCATGCCAAGAAGATCCACGCAAAAGTTTTACATCTCTTTAAAAGGTTAATGGAATACTACAGGAAAAGACATCGTAATATACACATAGTTTTTATTGGTTTAGAGAATGTGTGTGATAAGATACCTAAGAAAATCATGTTGAGATGTTTAAAAGTCAAAGAAGTTCCTATAACTTATATACCAGATATTAGGAATATGTATGAAAGTGTAAAACCTAAAGTAAGGACAATAAGAGGATATACAAAGTATTTTTTTTATAGATATTGCTCTACAGCAAGGCTCCTCTTTGAGCTCCTTTTTGTTTGCAGTAGTGATTGATGAGCTCACCAAGAATATCCAAGGGAATATATCTTAGTGTATGTTATTTGTTGATGACATTATTTAAGTGGATGAGATAAAAGAAGGGGTCAATACCAAGCTTGAACTTTGGAAAGATACATTAGAGTCGAAGGCTTTAGATTGACTAGGACTAAGACTGAGTACGTGAGTGTAACTTTTCGGGACCTAGGATGGTTATTGATGTGGAGGTGAGATACATTAGAGTCGAAGGCTTTAGATTGACTAGGACTAAGACTGAGTATGTGAGTGTAACTTTTCGGGACCTAGGATGGTTATTGATGTGGAGGTAAAGATTGGTTCAAAAGTTATACCACAAAAAGAGTTTCTTAAATATCTAGGGTCTATCATCTTAAGCAAATGAGAGATTGATGAAGACATAGTTCTTCAGATCAGATCAGGGTAGCTTAAATAGAGAAGTGCATCAGGAGTTTTATGTGACAAGAAGATACCGCTCAAGCTTAAAGATAAATTCTATTGTTTAGCGATTAGGTCGACCATGTTCTATGGAGCAGAGTGTTGGCCTATCAAATAAGTGCATAGTTATAAGCTAATGGTAACGGAGATGAGGATACTCCGTTGGATGTACTGTAGCACCCCACTCTTATAGGACACATACCTGACACCCTGAGTGATATTCGAGTATGTACCCCGCAAGGGTGGCATGCTAGAACAATCATTCAGTCCAAATTCATTACAAAACTTTTGTTTCTTTAAACAATATACACGTATGCGAAAATCATTAATCAAATCTGGCCCAACTTTATTTAAAAGCATTTCCATTCACAAATGTTATAATAGCCATTTGGGTCCATTTCAGATACAAAAGAAAACTTACAATCATAATATCATTTTGTTACCAATTCAATCACATACACTTAATACATTTTTTTGGAACATAATTCAAAAATAAAATTACTAAAGACATATGCAGGTGCAAACTGATCCCGACCCTGTTAGCACAAGATCGAGTCTGGGGTTTGTTGCTTGATGTTGGTTGAACTCTCATAACTCTACCTATGATTCCGGATCAAAAGGGACTCGAGACCTTTGTTTTGAATGAAACTCAAAGAAGAAATTTTTACTCAATGAATAATCAGTCTGTACAATGATGGCTTCTTAAAGCCTTGAGGGAAAGTAAGGAAAGTAACTGCTTCCTACAATAACTGTTGCACAAATCCACTACTGCACAATAAAAGGAACTGCACTTGACCCAAAAGTCACACAAACGAAAATACAAAATAACTCCAAATAAAGGGACTAATTAATTAATTAACAAACTAAACTGCAATCTTGTTCCTGAACTTCACAACTGTGAACCACTTATATGTCTTGTAAAGTCTTGGCCTCATAATATCACTCTCTCCCTCCAATGAAAGCTTGTCCTCAAGCACAAAATCTAGAAATTTGGCTTTGAAATCAGTCAAGAGTTCCCATGAAGCTTCAGCTGGTGACTTCCCTTGCCAATGAACTAAAATCTCTGTATTGTTATCTTGAATGCGGCGAGAAATGATAGTAGCAGGAGTTGGTGATGGGACTAATGGGAGCAGATCGGGTAGAGGTACAACTTGGTCATGTTCACTTGGGTTAAAAGGTTTCAAGCTGGAAACGTGAAAAACCGGATGAATTTTGGAATTTGGGGCAGCTCCAACTTGTAAGCAACTAAGCTAATTCGCTGCACAACTCGAAATGGGCCGTAGAATCAAGGCAACAACTTTTGGTGCTTCCGTTGAGCAACAGAAACTTGGCGATATGGCTTT
This sequence comes from Erythroxylum haughtii, assembly GCA_025504935.2. Taxonomy (NCBI): domain Eukaryota; kingdom Viridiplantae; phylum Streptophyta; class Magnoliopsida; order Malpighiales; family Erythroxylaceae; genus Erythroxylum; species Erythroxylum haughtii. The sequence continues at coordinate 372,170 of JANSVB020000095.1, forward strand.
AATTTAAGCAAAACCATGTCTCCCACTTGAA
>JANSVB020000095.1:372300-401414 GCA_025504935.2 Erythroxylum haughtii
CACATATCACTTATACAAATACTGGCCCATTGGGCTCAGCCAGAAACATATATCACGAAGCATAGCTCTATATGCAGAATCATATACCACGGAGTAATGCTCTACGTGTGTTTGATACTGATTACTCCAATCACAACGCCTTTATCTGAGCATGCATTTTATGAAATGCATCAATTCATAATTGACGTATGTCACAAAGCGCAGTCAGAATTTCATAATCATCGGACCTAAGTCCGGCATTCAACTTTTGTTGAGAATTTTCATAGCATATGACAATCAAAATTTCATAATCTTTGAACCTAAGTCTGACATTCAACTTTTGTTGAGAATCCACATTTCATATAAAATTATCAAACAAATCATAGCACTTCCAATACAATCCCAAATATTTACTCCTCAGACTTTAAGTCTAGAATTTAGAAACAACTCACAACAGTAATTATTGTAAGCTTAACAAACCAAATCAAATCAATCTTAGAAAATATATGTATGTTGACTCACAGTACGCTCCAAAAAGCTATTGCCTGGATGGTCCGGCAATGTCCGATTGGCGTTTGATGTGTTCCTCTAAAACATACACAATACATTTACAATATATCACATTTTTGCACTAATGTAAGTATTCCTTTATGCACATGTACTTATAATTTGGATCAATATAAAACAATGTGAAAGCAATTTCATAACCTAATTGACCACTTTAGATTTTCTACCCACATGAGTTTAGGTCAACTTTACATAATTAACCTGATAGGGTAAATGATAGAATTAGGCAATACTTCCTTCTGGAAATCGGTCTTCAATGTCTTAGGTTTCTAATGACTCCAAGATCATCCATTTTGATTTAGTGTTCTATGAGTTATGCTCACTATACCACGAACTGTATATGTTTGAACATTTGGCTAGTATATGATCATACCCTCAAATTGTACAACTTATATCTTTCAGCTCAGAAATCCAAAAATTACAAAATTGATACCAATTTAAAGCTAAGAGAATAACTTACAACTTTGGTGAAGACACCTCAATATAATGTGGCCTACATCAATATAGTTTATTCAATAACCATAGGACATAATTTCTATCTCGGGTAGAACTACAGCCTCAGTCAAGACTCAATTTCAGGAAAAATTTTGAAATGCTTATAGGTAGAATTAAAACTTGTTTTCTTCATACAATTTGTATTCCTATGTCTCTAGTTTACTCCAAATTGAAAAGCATCCCATTTGAATAACTATAGAGCAAGATATGGTCAAAATACTGAAGTATATTTGAGCTGTGCACGACAAGACTTCGCCGCGGCGAACAATATTCTTTTTTTCAATGTTGGCAGCGGCGAACCACAGAGTTGACCGCGGAGAACCATAAGAACTTCGTCGTGGCGAACCAAAGAGTTGGCCGCAGTGAGCTTTCACAGAAACTCGACTCTTCTTCCAATTTTCCAGCCCGAACTCTAACTATTGTTCCTCTCTCTCTACTGTAAATTTTTCAAAAGCTCAATCTCACATCAATTAACTCAAACAACACTCAAAACAATTCTTCTAACTCATTTTTAATTTATCAACACAAAACAAAGCAGAAATCCATGATTCACACTTAAAGATCAAAAATTCGATTCTCAACATGCAAATTCCAATTTCTGCATTTTATTTCTCTTTCTACTTTCATCTGATGTATTGTTCCATTTTTACTCTTTCATTTCATCAAAACAACTTATCAATTCATCAACTCCATATCACGACTTCACCACATCTTCATTTAAATTCATTCATCACCGAAACTACACTTCTTTGACCTCACATGCATGTATTCATTTACACAGTAAAATATCATTGAATTTACTTACTTAAATCAACAATAGTTCCAGTAATGATTGCAGAGGATGAAGGATAAACAAGCAAAAAATTTACTTTGAAGAAGCCAAATACACAACCATAAACAACTTGGTGTTTTCAGTGTAAAACAAAGCTAACGAAGAACAAAACTCCAAATGCAGGAACTTTCCTTCCTAAACACATGCATACTTTGCATGTAATTCACATGTCATCCAATTAAGACTACCACATGTCACTACACATGCAAGTCATTTGTCAATATTAAATCAGTCCACGTGTCACACTAGGATTGGTCCAAATTTCAATATTTTTTTAAAAATTCACCAAAAATTGTGAAATAATCATAATATTCTCCAAATAATTTTTCACCATAAACAATCCACAATTCATAATTCAATCGCATTAATAACTCAATTATACCCGAAAAATGTCAATGCATGCATATACAATCATATGAATGTGCAAGAAAAATGTGTATGTCACAATTAATTTATGCATGATGTGTATTTCCCTAATTTCTTAATAATTTCTCATAATTCACAATTCTAGCCTTAATATGGGTAACGAAATGTTACATGTACAACCTTCCTACAAGAGAAAAGGTAAAGATGTAAGGTTATGATAAATTAAAGGTAGCTAATATTATTAACTAATGAAGAGAGACAAAGCTTAGTTTAGACATATTAAGAGGAGACACGCAGAAGCTTCAATGAGAAAATGAGAGAAGATTGTACTTAGAGATTGTAATAGAAAAAAGGAAAGTCCTAACAAGAATTATGGGCAGGTTATGAAGAATGATATGACAATGGTAGAACTTACCGAGGATATGACCCACAATAGAAAACTTTGGCATAAAAGGATACAAATAAAGGATCCCTTGTAGTTCCTATAAGTCTTTCAACTTTTTCCTCATGTAATTAGCCTAAACTCGTAAATAGGTTATATTTATCTCTTAGGGATTTAGCCTAAGCCTTTTTTTTCCTACATAGCTTGCTTAATACTTACTACTACTACTACTTACTTACTTGCTCTTTTTTTCTTTTTTTAGGTTGATCATTTGGAAATAGTCTCTATTAGTTAGGAGTAAGTTACGTATTATTGGATCTCCTAGATTGCACGTGTCAGTGGGATTTCTATTGGGTGTTGTTGTTGTTGAGTTAATCATCTTGTCTTTACATCTAACTCTTATGATCATGCCTTGTTTTTTTTTTAAAATAGATCAAAGATGCACTTTTCTTCTTCTTCATGTTGATGGCATAATTATAACCGTGATGACACTCAGGGGATCTCTGCTCTCAAGCCCTTTCTTCTTCAACAATTTGAAATGAAAGATTTAGGTACCCTAAGCTATTTTTAGACCTTAAAGAATCTTTTGATGATTCCTGTTATTATTTACAAAAGTAAAATATGCTACTGATCTTATCTCTCGTGCTGGCCTTACTAAAACTAAGACTGCTATCACTTCACTTAATTCCAATGATCATATTTCTACTATTAATAATTCTTCTTGGTGATGGACACTTTATCAATTTATATATTTCACTGTCACTCATTTAAATACTACTCATGATGTTCACATTGTGAGTCAATTCATGTCTACATCCTGTACCACTCACTTTTCTGGCGTTCTCTGTACACTTTGGTACGTCTGAGAACTTTGTTTCATAGGCTTCACTTTAACCATTCATCTTCATTAGAGTTATATGCATACTATGATGCCAACTAGGCTAGAGACCTAACTGATTGTCAATCCACTACTGGCTATTGTTTTTTCCTTGACACATCCCTCATTTCTTAATGTAATAAGAAACAAACAATTATCTCTCACTCAAGCAATGAAGCAGAATACCAAACCTTAGTTGACACTACCTCTGAGCTCCTCTGGTTATGATAGTTACTTCAAGATATAGGTGTCCCTTTTTTCTTTTAAGAATTCTCCCTTTTGCGAGAATCACAATGCCATGCAAATTTCCCATAATGATGTTTTTCATGAATGGATAAAGCACATCGAGATTGATTGTTATCTTATGCATCATCATGTACTTCAAGGCACTATATAAGTTGTTCCCATCTCATCCCAATCGTAGATTGCATATCTTTTCAACAAATCACATCCACCTTCATGTTTTCAAGATCTTATCTCCAAACTTAAGTTATTGTCATCACTACCACCTTAAGTTTGAGGAGGGATATTAACAAAATGTTATAAGTCAACTAACATCATACAATCAACCTTATTTTCATTCTAGAATCATGTATATTGATCTTATGTAACTATCATCATGATTTTATTTCTTTAGTTAGAACCTCCCAATTTGTATAAATACATATGCTGTGTACATTATTCAACACATCAAAATACATAATTCCCTTCGTTATTTCTACTTTTCTTTCAATTTCTACAACAAAGATTAAGATTTTGGGTTCTCTACGTTGTATCCTAGAAATGACAGCATCATCACCTTAACAATAGTTAGTGAAACTTTAAGGTACATAGCTCCTGAGTTGTTCTACAAATCATAATTATATCACCTATAAAGTTGAAGTTTACATATATGGAATGCTACTCCTAAAAGTGACAGGTAAAAGGAAGCAATAAAATTCAACTACTCAAAATTTTAACTAGCATTTTCCAACTTAGGTTTATAAGGAAATACATAACAGAAAGAACACTCTTGAACAATTGAGGGAATGGAGACATTATAGAGCCAGATGACAGTAAAATAACTTAAAAATTCGGTGATTGTAAGGCTATATTGTATATGAGTGAAACCAAATGATCATCTCCGATGAACAAGGTTATGGAATTGCTTGAAGCAAATATCAAAAGGTTGTCGTTGCCACCAAATCATATGTCCATATCAATTGATTTAACATATTCAATTACTATAAAAATATCATGGGACTTCAAAGAATGTAGATGTTTTTTTGTCATGCCTTATGGAAGAATAAGCAATGTTTATTTCCTAAACATTAATTAGTATAAAATTTTGTCACGTGCTTGTAATAGAGAGAACTTAGATGAATGCTTTTACATTCCACTACAAAGATTGTAGTTTTGTTATCATCTTTATAAAAGGTTTATTTGTTCTATAATAACGAAATTTTGAAATATATGAGATTTTTAAAGAATATAACCTCCTATATCCTTCATTCGTCTTCTGCTTATTATGCCAATTAAACATCTTCTATTTGCAATCCATAGTTCAACCCCAATCTGGAACAATTTCTCATAGACTTAATACACTTCTTCATTGGGAATTATTGAGTTGTATATAGTTGTATGGCGATAAAATAGGAAAGTATTTACTACTATTAATTGTATTTCCTATTCTAAGGTTAGACATCAACTATTTATACTTGTATTTTCTCAACTTATATTATATATGAATAAGAGTTTAACATGGTATACACGGTCCACTCACAACCCTCATCTTATTTATAATTGTCTTAGTTATCATCATTTATCCCCATCATATTATGCTTTTGTATCCACCCTCTCTTCTGTCTTTGTTCCTTCTAATGGTGATGACGCACTTAATGATCCTGGGTGGCGTCAAGCAATGGTTGAAGAAATGAATGCTCTACATGTTAATGATACTTGGAGTTAGTTCTGTTGCCCCCAGGCCATTCTACTGTTGGTTGTCGTTGGATATATTCCATCAAAGTTGGTCCGAATGGTCAAGTTGATCGACTAAATTCATATTTGGTCGCTAAATGGTATACACAAACTTATGAGTTGGATTATTATTAAACTTTCTCTCTTGCGACCAATATGTCTTCTGTTCGCTTGTTTTTATCCATGGTTGCCATTCGTCAATGGCCTTTCTATCGATTGGATATTAAAAAATGTCTTTCTACACAATGAGCTTCAAGAAGAGATTTATATGGAGTAGCCATTTGGATTTGTTGCTTAGGGGGAGTTTACCTTAGTGTGTAAGCTTCGTTGCTCTTTATATGATTTGAAACAATCTCCCCGTGCCTGGTTTGGATAATTCAGTTATGTTGTTCAAGAGTTTGGTATGACTTGACATGAGACTGATCACTATGTCTTCTATAAATATACATCAGAACAATGTAGCTAGATATTGTCTATGTGGATGATATTGTCGTTATTGGAAGTGATTACGGTGAGATTGAAAAATTGAAGACACATCTATTCTGTCATATTTAGACAAAGATTTGTGTTTACTCCGATATTTTCTTGGCATAGAAGTTACTCAGTCTAAATCTGGTATTGTACTCTTTCAGAGAAAGTATGCATTGGATATTCTAGAAGAAACAGGGATGTCAGATTGTAAACCAATAAACTCTTCTATGGATCCTAATTCAAAGCTTTTACCTAATCAGGGGGAGCCACTTATTAATCTTGGCCGATATCGAAGATTAGTAGGAAAACTTAATTATCTCACTATCACACGACCTGATATATCTTTCTCGGTTAACGTTGTTAGTCAATTCCTATAAGCTCCATATGATAGTCATTAAGATGCAATTATTCGAATTATTCGAATTTTGAGGTACGTTAAGGGTTCATCAAAGAAAAGGATTATTATGTAAAAATCAAGGTCATTCACAAATTATTGGATACACTGATGCTGATTGGATAGTTCTTCATCTAATAGGAATTCTACTTCGGGCTTTTGTGTTGTTGTTGGATTCAATCTTGTATCTTGGAAAAGTAAGAAACAAGATGTTGTTGCTAAGTCGAGTGTAGAAGCAATTAGTTCAAGAGTTAAAATTTGCAAAAGTATCCCAGATGAAGTTATTATGTGACAATCAACCTGCTCTCCATATTGCTTCTAACCCAGTATTTCATTAAAGAACCAAATAATTAGAAATTGATCGCCACTTTATTCGAGAGAGAGTTTTGTCTGGTTGCATCACTACTAGTCATGTCAGTTTAACCAATCAACTAGCAGATATCTTAACCAAATCTCTCAGAGATTCTCGTACTGAATTTATACGTAACAACCTTGGTGCATATGATTTATATGCTCCAACTTGAGGAAGAGTGTTGAGTTGTACATAGTTGTATAATGATAAAAAAGGAAAGTATTTACTACTATTGATTGTAGTTCCTATTCTAGGGTTAGTCATCAACTATTTATACTTGTATTTTATTAATGTATATGATATATGAATAAGAGATTCTATGAGTTTCACAAGAACTAAGACATTGGGACTAATAATATTCTGGGTCATACATACCCCATAATTTATACAATTTTACTTTATGAATAAAGCACACCCTGCTTTAGTGCAAAATCCTATTAAAAGATTTTTTAAGACCTTTTTAAAAACTTCTCTTAAATTAGTCCCTATATGGCAATCAACAACTTTTGTTAGTTGTTAGTTAATTCAATCAACGTTTAGCTGGCAACGAATTATATCAACTAATTTGACCAGTGAATAATATCAGTTGTTTATTTAAAAATGTTTGGTAAAATTAACTGACTAGTATTAACTGTTTATGTGTAAAATAATTTACGAGGTCATGACTTAAAAAAAAGAAGGACATGAATATTATATCTTAGTATTTCTTTAAAAATTCTCATAAGAATTTAAATTTTAGACATTTAATTTTACAAAAATTAAGTTTTAACTCTAATAAAAAATATAGAATATATAATAATAAATAAATAAAATTATTATTAGTACGATTATTACTACTACTTTCTTTTTCCATATTAATCAAGTTAAAGTTCATTTTTTTAATATATTAACTTATTAATCAAGTTAAAGTTTAGGATCCTAATATTTGATAAAAGGAAAGCAATAATAAAAACTGGAGCTTGAATAATTTATAACAATATTTGGCATAATCATCTTTCCGTCCCTTAATTTCTCAGTCGTTAAAACAAAACGTTCCTTTTATAAGTATTTTAAAAAATAACAGATTGAGTTCAATCTACCGACCTAATTAGCTAATTATAAAATATAATTATCAGTAGTTTGACATGGTTCAAATAATCAAATATCTCCCGATTAGACAAAAAATACTGATCAGCCAGGCACAGGGAAGAAGAAGGGATCGGTATACACTTCACTGTTTATATGTAAGAGATTTTTCTTTCTGCTTTCTATCATTTTTAGGATTTGAACTCCTGTTTAGTCATAATATAAAAACAAAAAGGAAAATCAATCAAAATTTAGAACAGTGTTATTTAATTGCAAAAGGTAAGAACTGCTTTCTTGCAATCCAAAACATGGAGGGACTTTTCTGCAAATTTTAGTTTTGCTAACTGTTTTAGGACCTCTGTTGTCACTTGTTTGGTCGCCAGAGTCCAAGACAAAGCTACCCACTTTTCATCGCTACCGCCACCGACGCCCAATTTTCCGTCTTTGTCCGACGAGACATGACATCGGCTTCCAAGAACCACTACCACCACCATCAACGGCAGCAACCGTCTTCATCCAGGCCTCCCAAAATTCCCACCTCACAAACCAACCATCACCACCAAAGCGCAGCCGCAGGAGCCACCTCTTCGCCGATCATCATTTCCGAGCAAGAAAAGGCACTTTCCGGCTCCACCCACTTGACTAGACAAGAACTCCTCAAGCGCCGGTCGCACAAACTGAAACAACTGGCCAAGTGTTATAGAGATCATTACTGGGCTTTAATGGAGGACCTCAAGGTTCAGTACCGAGAATACTATTGGAAGTACGGTGTTAGCCCATTCAAAGAAGATCAACCTCAGCACCGAAGGTTAGAACAATGTGGCGGTGGTGCTTGGTCTGTAGACAGAGAAATTGGAGATAAAGGTGGCAACTTCAATGTTGAAGTTATTGGGGAAAATAATAGTGGTTACGTGAATAATGTGAGCTGTAATTTTAAGGGTGACTTGGAATTGAAGAGGAACCGTAGGTGTTCGTTTGTTGGGTGTAAGTTAAAGGCCATGGCTTTAACAAGCTTTTGTCATCTGCACATCCTTTCTGACGCCAAGCAGAAGCTTTACAAGCGTTGTGGTTATGTCATCAAAAGGTTCTATGTTCCTCTATCTCTCTCTCCCCCTGTGTGTGTGTGTGTGTGTGTGTGTGTTCTTTGAATTTGTTTTTTCTTTTCCATGGAATGACTAATATGAATCTGTGCTGCGCAATTAGATTAGAATGCATTGTAAACAACTTGCATCCTAAGCCACTTTGCGGTTGAAACCACCACACTGTTTGACAATTCTTAGCCTGTATTAGCCAACTGGTATCTAATCATGCTATATGCTCAAGTTGCTTTTGGACCTTTTCTGTCTTCGAACTCCAAACTAGATGATAAGATACTAGATTACTGACTGTAGCTGAAGCTAGGATGAGACAGGTCAAAAGTTGATCCTTTTTTAGTACTCAAGTTACATGAAAGTTAGTTTGGTACTTCCAAACTTGTGCAGTCTGCAGTCAAACCTGTTGGTTGGATGTAACTTGCTAAAGCATAGTGGATTCTAATGTTGGACTTATTATGTAGGGTAGTATGAATTTATCGTGGGCATACATTTGCCTTCTCCCAAATTCTAGTGTCTCAGATCCGACAACTTCCTAGTTTTATTGTAGCCTGACTGCCTTATGAATGATTATTTGCAAGCTTACATACTTTTGAATGAATTGTATCTCTAGCGCACAGGCAGGACCTATAACATGCGGAAAGCCAATTTTGAGATCAACCACTCCCTCCCTCTGTACGGTTCACTTCCAAAGGACCCAAACACATACATCTAGGGCTTTGAAGAAAGCAGGTCTTAATGTTTCCACCTCAAACAAGCTTGCTCCAAAGTTCCATCTCATAGTAGCAGAATATGTTCATCAAATCCAAGTCAAGAGAAGAGCTGCAAAAAATGAAAACGGAAGCAATGGTGTGAAAAAGGAAGCAAATACTGGCTGAACCTTTTTTCAGCTATGCATTGACTGATAAAGCTGGAGCAAATGTGAATAATGATGCAAAAGCCAAGGTGAGAGATATACAAGAGCTGTTAGTAATCGATATCATATAAAATGTTCTCATGGAATTTTTTGTTTTGCCATAGCTTTCGAGAATGGCTTTTCCTTTCTTTTATTTTTATATTCTCTTGTACTCATCCAAAAATATGTTAATTGTATTATGTGACTGAAATCCCCGACTTGATTTCATGCGCAATAAATCAGTTATAGTTTTATGTAGGTGAGCCTGAAAGAAGCAATCTTTTTAAAGGAGAATTGGGTTTTGAATCTCAAAACACCTTAAAGGTGCCATTGTTTCAGACCTTGGGTCCCTGTTCTCATTGATAATGGAACTCTTGAAACTTATGCATTTGTTTCTATCTGTAGTTGCTGAACATGTCTTGGGAATAAATTAAAAATCCTGCTTACATTTAGGATTCTGCGCCATATTTACCACAGATTGATAGGTAGTTCAGGTGATTGGGATGCCAGTTCTGTTAATAACTATCTTTTTCGGTTCACTTTGTGGTATCCATTTCCTGTGTATCTTCTTGGCATTGGACATGAAATGTATTCCGATTTTGTTTTGCCTGAGCAATAAGTTCCAACAATATTTCTGAAGCCAAGACTGATGCCCCGTACTCTCCTTTTCATGATTATTCACATGCTCAAAGTGGAGTAATGCTGCTGGCACTGATCTGATAATCTGTGTAGTATGACTCTGTACAGTATTAATTAGAAAAGTGTGTACAGTTCCCTAAGTATGGAGCTTTAAGATTTATAAATCTCTTGCAGTGTAGATTTTGTTGAAGTTCCAACTTAAATGAGGTTGAAACAGTAAACATTTAGGTGCTAATATGTTGCTGAAGAATGCAAATTGATGTAAAAATTGCACTGTCGCCTAATAGTTTGTCCCTTTAAAGGTTACTGAAAAGGCATTCTGTCTTCCTATCTTTCATGTTAAACATCTGCTCTGTTAAGACGTTAAGTGACATAACTTATCTACATATCGTTTCTGCTTCATTTTCTAGTGTATTCTGATCCAATTTTATTTCTATTTCCTTGGCAGGATACGGTTCCAGTTCTTCCGCTGGCCTTGGAAATACTACATTTGAGGATTACCGTTGGACACTGCACTACGCATATGTATGTATAAATTGTTATCTGAGAGCCAGACTTCCTCATTTCAATCAACGAGTTGTGTTCTTGGTGGGGTTTGCCCTCTTAATGGCTCAACAATAAACCTGTCGCCTATTTCATGGCATGCCAATCAGCTCTGCCAGTTAATAGAAAAAGTGTTTTACTTTGTAGAAGACTTTGAAATTTCTGAACCTGTGTCATGTTTAAATCTTATATTTATATAGACATTAAACTTGAATTATCACGTGAAGTCTAACAGAATATAAGCATCAACTTGAAAAATGATGGGAGAGGAAGCATTACTGTGCGAAATTGGCCATTCCCACTCGATCAGGTCAGGTACAGGAAGAAGGTCACCAAAAATGATACTCCTATACTTTCCATAAATAATGTTAGATGTCTAAATAGAGTTACATTTTCTTCAATCGAGCTCTGTTGCAATATCTACTTGCATGTAATATTAGCTTAAATGGCTTTTTAAGAATGCACATTCTTCCATCATCTACGTGGTTTCAACTCCTGTTAGTAGATAGTCCTAGGAATAACTCTGTCTAACCGAAGATGTAAACTAGCATATCACTTCCCCAATGAGCATCTACTAGTAATACAAAAGAATTGCCTTAGCATATAAACTGCATATAATCAGTAATCTGAAGAATATTCCTGACTTTCAGACCTCCTCCTATGTTGACCAGAGCTGTTACGATCTCTGTGGCGCTTCCGAGAGCCTTCTTCCTGGTTCCTAGATTTCCTTTTGTGAGAGGAATGTTCAACATTTCTAGATCTTCTGTCAACTGGCTGTGCTCTGTCTACTGGACTCCTGTTATCATAAAGCTTTTCCTTGTCCAACGAGCTCCTTCTGTTGTACTGATCTTCACTCATCATCCTTCTGTGAGAGTGCTCAGACCTAGACATGTATCTGCTTTTCTGATGGTTATCTTCCCTTTCCAAAGAGTGCCTTTTGATAGGAGATCCTTCCTTGTCTGTAGAGCTCCTTTTGCTGTAGTATTCTTTCGAAGATCCACTTTTGCTGCCCCTTTCCTCCTTGTGCATAAAGCTTTCCTTGTGAGAACTATCTTCCCTGTCTATGGAACTCGAATTTCTTCTTGGAGGTGGTGGGACCTAAAACAAACACCATCATTTATAACATGGTTATAGTTACAAGATAGTTTTTAACTGCTTATGTTAGCAATTATGTGGTCAAAACCAATCCGAAAAACAATGACAGCAAGTTAAACTGACTAAAGCAATTACAGCTTTCTTTACCAATTAACCACATGCCATAAGACTACCTCTCTCTCTCTCTCTTCTTTGTTCATTTGCCTCATCCTTTTAATTATTATACCAAACAACATTCTGGAATGCCCATGCTTGCAGCCATGTAATTCTCAAAGGAATGTTGCTAATGTTCATCATACCAATTGAATTTATATAAAAGCTTCAGGACCATTGGCATTAGTGAGCAAGAGATTTTTCTCGATGCCCGTGTAGTTTGACAAGGCTCATAAGGCAGGACATTGCAGTTCATTGTTGTGTGAAAAGAGCACAATTATTTTCAGAGAAAACACTCTCTTCAAATTTCCTTTCACCACTCAGCAGCTTAACTTATAGTTCTTATAGTTTCTACACAAATCTAGCGTCTGAAACAAAGCAATCTTCAACTCTTACAATGGAAGCAAAAACGCTATGGTGCACTGAAATCAAAGTATGTTATTGAGCAAGATTGACAAGGTGTGTAAATGAAATGCTTACACCCCCACCAGTCCCATCCAAGTTCACATCAACCATCAACATGCTGAAGGAAAGCCAAAGCCAAAAGTAGCAATACCTGAAACCGTGACATGTATTTCCCTTCTGGGGGAGGAGGAATGCCAAGTCTCTTCAGATCACCATAGGGGATTGGCCTTCTGTGATAAAATATTAGTCTATGTTGAGTTAGGGAAGAGTTATTGACTGCAATATCACTGATACATTAGGAAGAAAGAGTTGGAATGAAAAAGAAAATCTTTTTGGTACATACAGCGGTGCTCGAAATGGTCTTTCTCGTCCACCAAATCGAAGCTGACCAGACTCCTTCTTGCCACCAAGGCCTCCACCTGTGTACTAAAAACAAAATTACATTCTAGATCTGTATAAGCAACAATCTTTGGACGAGAGAAATACTGGACTGTACCTAACCTTCTTGGAATCCATCCTGGCATCAACTGCTGCCTACTATAGTCAACAATGACTTCAGAGTCATCAATGAAAGAATGATGAGCATCCTATGTATCAGTGAAATGCAAAAGACCAGCAGCGTTAGTTTTTGATCCAGATTAACTTAAAATAAGGGATGCAAGGATAACTCTAATTGTACCTAGCTGCAAGTAGATTGAGTGTGTGAGTGCTATCATATATCCAGTTTGATTCTAAGAAAACTAAAAATATGAGAGATCCTTTTTATCTAAAAGACTTGGACAGAGGATACCCTTCTCTTTCTATTTGTTGTTTGTTTTTTTCAAGTGGACAACCGTGTGAGACACTATAGCATTCTTTCACCATTTGAAGGTCACCTCATATTTATGTCAGCACATATCAACCACCAAAGAGTGCATCTAAATGTTTGTGCTTTATCTCCAAAGTTTCAAATAAATCAAATTTAATGCAGTTTTTTATTCTGCATGTTCCTAAAATCACATTTTTGTTGTATACATATGCGTGTATCGTTGAACTCTTTCCAAACACAGTGAAGTTATTTCCTCCATCAAACATATGTAGGAGTACCAAGCATGGACGTGCATCCAGTATAAGAGTTTTAACTTCAATCAAAATTACAAAATCCAATGCAAATGATGCAGGTAAGAAATATGCAAGAAACAAAGTTGAGGCCCAAACAACCAGTTGAACTGAAAATGTGAGAAAGGCAGACTATAAGGTTCTTTTTCTTCTCTCTGCGCAGGGTGGGGGGTGGTGTTTTGGTTCAAATCAAGTAGGAAAAGACATGAATTTGTTACAGATTATATTCAAAGCTTTAAACCTTGTAGGCACGAAGCATCTCCTTTTCTGATTGATATTCAACAAATGCATATCCACGTGAGGCACCTGTTACTGTAAAAAAGGAAGCACCCAAGAGTACTCATCTCAGACAAACAATCAAGCATAGCCTGCAAAGTACAGCCACTATAACATCCAAAGAGGAAAAGCTATAATTTGTAGAATCCAAGAAAATGGAAATCCTTTGGCTCAAAATAAAGTTATTTTGCAACTTATCCATCTTATAACATCATGTTTCTCCACATCCCACACCCCATCAAAAGAAGAAGATGAAGATAAACTCTCTTCTGTAGTGGTTAGGCAGACATCCATATATATCACCAAATTTCATTGAATTCGTACTTATATCCACAATGGCCGGATTGAAATGGAGATCAATAGTAACGAATTTCAAATACCGATATCCCTGACCAATCGCAAGTTCTTCACGCGACCATACTTGCTCATTGCCTATAAAAAACAATAAAACTGTCAACAACATCACCAAATAACACATGTAACGTCCCCTTTCCCTTTAATTTGTGCACTGAAAAGGTAAAAATTACTGCTCATCAGTGCCAGGACCTCCATTGGTTACCTTGTGGAGAGTTTCTTCAGTGGTGAGATGGGAAAGACGAGCAACGAAGACCGTACAATAAGGGTCACCGATGAGTTTAGGATCTCCGGAGGGATCATCTGGCACCAAAAAAAGAAAAAAAACAAAATATTAAAAACCAGAAAACCCAAATCTTGAAAACTGAAGAAAAAGAAAAAGTGGGTATTGAAGAAGAGAAAGGGAGAAGTACAGAGGCCAGCAGAGGAACAGAGAAAAGCGCGATAAATCGCGTTGTCGTGAGGCGCAATATCGGTGCCGTCTATGCTTCCAGCTTGTATCGGATGGTAAGAGTCGGCATAAAACACCGAGTTTATGTTGTTAGCACCCATTTAATTTCACTACAGACGCACTTTCAGACTCACCCTCGTGTCCAATATCTTAGCCATTGTTTGTGGTCTTGGGGTTATATACAGAGAGCTTCAATGGCGGCTTTTGGCTGGTATGATCGTAAATGTTCTAAAGGTAATTTGCAATTAGTCGCCCCAGTAATAGTAATAATATATCCTATTTTTTCTTTTATTTCTTGAATAACAAATAATATCAACTATTTATTAAAAATATTTGACAATTTTAATATTAATTATTTAATATTAACTTTTATGTATAAAATAACTATAAGGATATGAATTTAAAAAATTTACAAAAATATGAATATTATATTTTAATACTTCTTTAAATATTTTTATAAAAATTTAAATTTTAGATATTTAATTTTATAAAAATTAATATTATAAATCTATTAAAAATGTAAAACATATAATAATAATAATAATAATAATAATAATAATAATTACTTGTTTCTCCTTTCTCAATCTTAAATTGGCTAGAGATACTTAACATAGCCTAAAATTAATAATTATTGCCAAAAAAAAAAAAGCAAATTTGGCACAATTTGTTATTTTTGATTAGGATTCTTTTGAGTTTTTTAAAAATTAGTTGATTGAGTTCAATTAACTAACTCAATCAGTTGATTACTAAACATAACGATCAACTGTTTAATATAGTCAATCGGTTAATTTTTAGCTGATAAGTCATTTATCAAACTAATCATTATTTTCAAAAGTTAAATAAAAAAAGAGTTTAAGATTTAAAAAGGTTTAAGCTATTATAAAATAGATTAAAAATTAAATAAAATTAAATAATTTTTAAAAATGATTGAATAAAATTATTATTATCTATAAAAAAAATTAAAAAACTATTAAATAAAAATAAACCAGTTTATTTTAATTTATAAAAACTGATTAGTTTATAAAAATTGATAAATTTATTAATAAATTTATTAATTTTTAATAACAAAAATTATTTGAATTTTAAATTTTCAAAATTTATAGAAGTTATATATTTTTAATCTTAATATTAGATTTACTTTACTTTTATAATAAATAAAAAATAAAACTGTTTCAAACTGTTAAATTTAATAACTAGTATTCTAAAATTAATATATATATCATTTTTAATTAACTTAAATCAATATTTACTAATTTTATTTATTTGTTTATTTTTGTAATAAAAACAATAAAATTATTATTAATTAATTAATATTTTACACAGAAAATAAAATTAATTCATTTATAAATTAATTATCTAAATACTCAATTATTATTAATTAGAGAATATTGCAAAGAGTAGGGTACTTTTGGAGATATGACTAAGAACAGGAACTGCTTCAGCAAAGTTGGGGGTTAGGTGGGTTAGTTGCAAAAGACATCACTGGTTGTGTTCTTCTCAACCTCCAAGTATTCTTTTCCTTTTCTGGTTCGCCTAGTTTTTAACGAAAAACGAAATCAGCCCACCACCACTCTGAAAGCAGACGAGATAATGATGTGGGTTAGATCAACTTTTAGACCATTCCAACAACTCAGACCTTCTGTGTCACTTTTCCGTTCATATTCTAGTTCAGCTGCTGCAGTTCAGGCAGAGAGAACAATCAAAGATGGCCCCAGAAACGACTGGAGTCGTCAAGAGATAAAGGACATTTATGATTCCCCGTTACTCGATCTCCTCTTTCATGGGGTCTTTTACAGCCTCTCTCTTCTGTTTCGTTTTCTTAATGTGAATGGTGACTCTGGGCTAACTTCTTTCTTCTTGTCTTTTCCCACTACAGGCTCAAGTCCATAGGTATGCTCATAACTTCAGACAAGTTCAGCAATGCACTCTACTTTCTATAAAGACTGGTGGGTGTAGTGAGGATTGTTCATATTGTCCTCAATCTTCTCGATACAACACTGGAGTTAAGGCCCAAAGGCTTATGACCAAGGAAGCTGTCATAGAGGCTGCCAAGAAGGTTCTTTTCCTTTTATATCACTTCTGCCTTGCTGTTATGTCGCTTGACTTGAGTCCAATTTGTGGTGTTCAAAGACCTTTATTCTCAAATTTGATCTTAAAATATGTGCTTTAACATCAACTTTGGCGATTATATCTGTAACTCTTTCTTTCTCAACCATTTTATTTAGTGCATACGTCTTCAATGACTAACTTTAATTCCATGATTTCTGTTGGGTTTTGCCAATCAATCTTAGAGGAAATTTTCATCCACTTCTCTATCGGGCTTGAGCATTTTGCCCTGCTGCAGTGGACTGAAGTTATCAGAAAGCCCTTGTTGACAATATGGCTCAAAACAAGTGTATAAAAGTCAAAACATTAAGTTTCTGTAATCTTATTAGCACTGCTGTTTTGTGATCGATTGAATGCTATTGCTAATGATCAGTTGACGGCTTAGTCTAGCTGTCCAATCTCATAGTACCTTTACAGGCTTTGATTCTAGTTGACATGGAGTTATGTCAGGTCTGTTTTATGTGGCAAGCGATGGATAATTCGCATTTACACTGTGTTTCAAGATGATATTTGTGCTTTTGCAGGCAAAAGAGGCTGGTAGCACTCGTTTCTGCATGGGTGCTGCCTGGAGAGACACAGTAGGGAGGAAGACAAACTTCAACCAAATACTAGAGTATGTCAAAGAAATTAGGTAAGACAAATCTATTGAAAAACGTATTTATGAGGAAGCAGCGGCTGATAAAATTTTTCTCTGTATTTGTATTCATAGTTGGTACATAATAGACAGCTTTACTTTGCACAAGACGCTGTCAATGGCTACAAATTCACTCTTCTCAAAATAATACGTGCAAAGTTTCTTCTTTCTCATAGTACTTAAAAGTTTCTTAATGAAGGACTCTGATAGTAGTGTGAGTTGGTTGAGTATGAGAGGATTTTCAGATCTTGTATAGTCTTTTGGCCTATAGACAAACAATCTTGACTTAGAGGTGTTATTGGTCCTAATTTAGTGATTAATTGTCATGCTATTTTGATTAATTGTCACTCGTTGGAGTAAGCTTTGAGTTGAGTGGTTATGATTTCTAAGAGCTGCCAGTTCAGACATATGCTCCCCAATTAAGTTTATCCTGTTTTGTGAGTTTGATGCCCTGTAACAGCATTATCTGCTGGATGTCAGGGACATGGGAATGGAGGTGTGCTGTACGTTGGGCATGCTAGAAAAACAGCAAGCTGTAGAACTCAAGAAGGCTGGCCTTACAGCTTATAACCATAATCTTGACACATCAAGAGAATATTACCCCAACATTATCACTACGAGATCCTATGATGAAAGGCTGGAAACTCTTGAACATGTCCGTGAAGCAGGAATTAATGTTTGCTCAGGTGATTTTATCAACCTTTACGACCAATCCGTTTTCAGATAAGAAAAATTCCTTTTTGACCGGAACAATGATTCTGCTTAACAGGAGGCATAATTGGGCTCGGAGAAGCTGAGGAGGACAGGATTGGTTTGTTGCATACATTAGCTACTCTACCCAGTCATCCCGAGAGTGTTCCAATAAACGCTCTAGTTTCTGTGAAAGGCACACCGTTGCAAGATCAAAAGGTAATCCCCTCTTCTGTGTAATAAAATTTTTGATATTCTTGAGAAAAGAAATTACCAAGTAAAATGGTTTGCTGCTACCAGTTAACTTGGTTGCTACTCACCTGTCACATACACTACATAGTGTGGAGGGGCTATTTGTATGATATTTCTGCTCTGACTAATTCATAGTGAGATTGCTGATTGTAGTTTAACATCTCATATTTCTTATGGTTTTTCAGCCAGTAGAGATTTGGGAGATGATTCGAATGATTGCCACTGCACGTATAGTCATGCCCAAAGCCATGGTCAGGCTGTCAGCTGGAAGAGTCCGATTCTCAATGCCTGAACAGACTCTTTGTTTTCTTTCTGGTGCAAATTCCATCTTTACCGGCGAGAAGCTGCTAACCACACCTAACAACGATTTTGATGCTGATCAACTTATGTTCAAGATGCTTGGTTTGATTCCTAAACCTCCTAGTTTTGCAGAAGAGCAAGTCATCGAAGCTGAAAATTACAGGGAAGCTGCATCTGGGTCGGCTTAAATCACAATTCAGTTAATAATTCCCCATTAGCTAGAAGCTGTAAAACAGTAGTCATCAATCAAGTCCCATTTCGAAACAGTAGTCATCAAAAGCAAAAGCAGATCAGTGCCCTTTCCTTGGTTAGAGATTCGGTCAATGTTCAGACCTTTCATTGAGGATGTCTTCAGCTAAACTTCTACCAAAGCTGACAGTAACAACCAAATTATTTGTATTAAATCGATTAAGATGATAAGAATGATTGGAAGCTGTTGTAATGTGTGCATTCTATGTCAAACTATTTATGCCTGTACAAATAGTCGCCGAATTAAGAAAGAAAAGGAAAATAAAGGCATAAAGCTCCCTATCAAAGAAGAGAGATTAATTATACACAATTTTTCTTTTGTAGTTTTACCAAAAACAAAAAACCTTGATTCCAACTAACCTTTTGATTACAAAAGAATAATGTTTTCAATTATTTCAAGGCTCGTAAGGATGTCATTTTTGTCCAGCCTAACTTGACCTGAGTCAACCCGGCCACAGCCTAAAAGTAGTCAGCTCATGATCCAACTATTACTTAAAAAATGTCGTCATTTTTTACCTTTTTAAAAAAAATGAGATGGAGCGGGTTCTATCCCCGCCTATCGGGTCACTGGCTACTTAGCCGTAACCTGACCCGGCCCGACTCAACTTATTGACATTCCTAAAAATTCGTCCTCTAAGAAAGAAATGAAGAATAAAAATGCAAAAACAACTACTGTGAATATTTGAGCGAGCATGAATGGCTGGCCACATTAATGAAGAAATGAGCAGTCATTGAATAAAGCTCAAAGGAGTTGAAAAGGGGCAGAAAATGTATATAGCAAAATTTTCCAGCACGCATAAATTAATATTACGTGTGTCCATACAAGGAAGAATTTAGATGTTGTTCTTTCGCGGGACTGTAAAGTTACTTTCTTTGTATCTATCAACCCTGAAGTGAAGGGTGAAAGGCAAAAACAAAATCTAAAACTGCTCTCACGATGTGTATATATATTAAATCACAAGGCCCCCGTTCTCAAGTAGTAGTCACCAACGGTTAAAAAGACATGTTCCCCCAAGACAACATCTACAGCAGGCTGATTTTCGATGCAATCTACTGTTATCTGCACAGTTAGGCGAAATGGATCCTTGAGAAATAGCATATTATAGTTCATTTATCTTTCAACAATGGTCAGTCAATGCCACAGTTCAAAATCACAAACAAACCTTGTCATTTCCACGCTGAAATTCTGATTTAAGATTTGAATGATCCCTTGATAACAAGTAAATTCCCAGGGCTGATGCATACTTTTTATTCCCTGCATCCATGGGTGAAATTTTGGGAAAAGAAGCTAATGGAGGAAGTGGTGAGTTTCTAGGAGGAGAAAAACTCATACCTCCATATAATGCAAGAATAGCATCTGATACAAACACCAGTGATGGCCTTGCCAAATATATGGTGAAAGATAAATTCGATATACCATGAAAACTCTCCTCACCAAGCACAACCTGCAATATGTTCATAAGGTTACGAGTGCTCATCCGTAAACATGAAAATAACTGTCAACAACCTTCAACGTTCATGAATTTACACTTGAACTAACTGCAGATTTAGAACTAACTCAGATAATACAAGAATAAATGTGAGAATATGATAGCAAGATTTAATTTACATCAATATTTAAATATTAACTTTATAATTAAACTTAAAATTTGTTCCAGTAAAGCCACTCCTAAGCCGGAGTTGTGTGATTAAAAGAACTTCTGCGGTCTCAAAATCAAATGGGAATCCCTTCTGGTTTTATTCCACTTGAATATCTGATGCAGCCACTGGATATCGGAACAGCTTTTAACTTCGAATAGGAAAAAACATATATTGATAATCATCGAATTCTTCAGCACCTCTAACTTAAATTTAGATTAGACCAATTGGTTTTCTTTCATAATCTAAATTGGCATATACTTCAACATCGTTCTCTGGTAAACTAAGATGAAAATATAAGGAGAAATTGCAGTTAAAGGTAATTTACTGTAACTTACAGCATGTTGAGGTATCTTATCCAAAGGTAGCAATGGAGAACCAATGGCGTCTCTAATATAATTTTCCTGCAATTATATATGCATAAAACCCAGTCAATAAATGCTAGAATTTAAAGCACCTCAATGTCAGACGATGCAAGACACTCAAGCATAATACTTCGTGCCAGAAGGGTGATAAGAGTTCCCCATATGTTGCTGAACCAAGACAAATATGCCCCAAAAGCTAGATAAATCAGGACAAAATAGAAAAGAAAGATGAAATAACAATGAGGATACATTTAAAGAGGATGAATGAGTACATGGCCAATCTTGAGCATCAGGAGGAACAGCATTTCCCCCGTGTATAATCATAAGTGAAGAATTTTCTTTAACAAAGTTTCCAAGTGAGAGATTTATCACAGATCAATATTTATTTGACAAAAGAAAAAAGTAATTTAATCAGGTTTAGGATGATCACAGTACCTGTGAATTCAAAACTTGTTGTGCGACTGGCGAATCATCATCCAAAGATTTAAAGTACACCTCCACCATGTCTGTTGGTTCAAGAGCCACTTTTTTCCGCAATTTTTGAATTCTATTGACAATCTGCAATGGCCAAAGCTCAAAATTACATTCACTAAAATCTGTCCCCATCTATTCTCTATCAAATTGGCATTTTGCTAACATTCATAAGAGAAACAAAAGTCGGTCCATAGTCAAGGAATATATCTCAAGACATTTTGACGATAGACAGAGCAGTCTTTTTTATAGACAGCAATTTTTTTTTGACATCATAACCTCCTAAAAATGTTAAATACATAAGGAGGTAATGTATCACATCAAAATTCACATAGAAAAAAAATCCATTGACAGTAATATCCTTGCAAAAACATTTTTTATAGTTCAATCATTGTGATTGGCATACATCCAAACTCTAAAACACTAGTGAAAAAAAAATGTAACATACCTCACGAGCAACCCCAGCTTCAAACAAGGATTCATCAGGACGCAAATCCAAAATTACCAAAACATCACCTGAAACATTAGACACCAGAAACTTTAGAAATGCGTGCTTATCCATACATTCACATACACAAACTTCTTAACTTACTACTCTATTTGATTCTTACCATCCCCAGCAGCATCAATCTCCTTGTCGGTTAATCCATCAGGACGTTTAAATTCCCGAATAACCTAGTTTAGAAAACAAGCACCCATTTATCCAAATGCATTAAACAGAACAATACAATTTAAAAAAGAACCAAGCCACTAAAAATTAAACCTTGATATCAGCCAACTTCAAACTGTGAGCAGCAATAGTGACTTCTCCAGCTTTCTCAAAAGCTAAGATATCTTTCTGAGACATACTTTTAACTTCTTTAGCAACAACTCCCATAGATTTTCCTAGGCGCTTTCCTAGCACACTAGAAGAAAATAGATACCAAAAGACATGAGTGCACAACATTAAGGCATCGAGTCCTCAAGAAAACAAAATTTGCATACCTGAACTCAGGCTCTGCACGGAGGGAAGCATATTTCAAAGTGTCATTACATGGGACAAGGGATCTAACATTAAGTTCCTCTAGCACATACTGCAGTGTGGATGTAAACACAGTCATAAATCAGTTGAAACATCAAGAGCAAAAAAGAAACCGAAAAGAAAATCTATGTATGAAGTAGAGCACACCATTATTAGAGCCATCTAGAAATTATTCTTGATGAAACACTGCTAAAAATACACTCAAGAACCTCAATTTTTCAGAAAAGCAAAGGAAATTCAGAGTTCTTATGTTCCTTGATCCAATAATAAAAAATCAACAGAAAATATTTCAAGATTACACAAGAGAGCAATTTAAAGAATTTAAACAGTTAAAATATAGCTTTCACACTAAGACTGTTCATAGAAAGATGTCCTTCCAATGTTGTACTGAAACAATAGCTGCCATACATAAAAGAGTATAGTTGCAAGTAAATGATCATTAAAAGACTCATTTGCCAAGAGAAAATAGACATCCCAATTTACAACACCAGAAATTAGTAAAATGAGTAAAGTCTCAATAAAGTTCCATGACCAAGAAAGCCAAAATATTGAAGGTGTCAGCCAAAAACAGTGACAAATGGAAAAGCATGCAGTTGGTACTCATCAAACTTGGGGCAGAAAAAGTGATTACCAGTCACCAACCAACAATGATGAAGAAAAATCAAATTAAAAATAAATCTACTTTCTCATAGTCAAGGTAGAAACAGCACTGAACTAAGGTCAAAATAAGATCACAAAACTTATAAGAAACATAATTAGGCCCAAAAAGCAGGAACATCTCAAGCACAGTATGAGGCTTGCAATGTTAATCACAAACCTCCTTTAGTTTTCCGGCAATGTCATCAAGAAAATCAGCATCAGGATGGACTACTACCATCTCTCTACAGTTAAAGAGTTGATTATGTCAGTAAGAGAAAAAAATAAGTACAAACATTGAAAATCAGCATGAGATCAGCATAGGCGCACCTTAGAGGGGATTTCAGAGGCTTGTTGTGACGCTCTCGGATATTGCGTGCAAGATCAATGATGGTCATCATCCTCGAAACACTTTGTTCAATCCTTTCATCCCTCTGCAAAAGCATTAGATTAATGCAGGATAGAATGTGGTGGTAATAAAGAACAAACTATTAGCTTCCAAAAGAAAATGGCGACTAGTGTCAAGAATACCTCTCCCTCTTCTACAGGAAAACTGCAGAAGTGAATGCTTTCCTCTAATCCAGGGGAAACTCTCCTCATATTTTGATAAAGAGTCTCAGTAAAAAATGGTGTGAATGGTGACATAACCTTACAAGAAGTCAGAAGCACCTGAGAACAAACAACACAGATTGCCTTCAGAATATCATGTAGAACCTAAAACATCTTACTTTTACGAGTATATGAAGCAGCATATAAAAATGAGAAATGAGATGTTATAGGCAAATACTTTTAACAATCATGTGAAATTTGAAGTCTTGAGAGCAGGGGGAAAAAAAAGAATAAATAGACAGCAGTTTTATTTCTGTAAATGAAAGACGCAAACACAGGAATTACATCAAAAGCATGGCTGAAAATTTATAACAAGAATGAGGGTATATTTGAAACATAAGTCAATAAGACAGATAACTAAACTAGTTTGAGAATCTATAATATATATATATGTACAGGATTCACAAGCATTACTTTTTGAGAATTTAGCCCTTAAGTTTCATGTGTACTGCTAATCGAAATGACTTGTTGAACATAAAACTCTTACAAGTAAAGCTAGATTATATATCTTTGAGAAGGAGGCCTACTCCCTGGCACATAAAAGAAGTTGCCCGTGCTTATTCATCGGTGAAAAAATATTTTCTAATTTGATTTCTTTTCCTCTGGTTCCACCACAATCTAGTTTATCTTAACACATAAAAGACAAGAGGATGATACATCAACACATGAAACTGGGCACATAAATGCTAGTCCTGGCACAAAAACCAGAACACGATGTTCATATTTAATTAACATCATGAATACAGAGTTTCCAATCTATCAACATTAGGAGGAGATTACTATAGTCATACATTGTAAAGAGTAGAGAGAGCAGTCTGGCAGTCTTCTTCCCCAGTTCGACCTTTCAATCTCTTGCGATTTAACCGAACATATATATTTGTAAGGTTGTCAAGAAACTTCAAGAGGTATGGAACTACCTGCAAAGAGAGAGATACCAAAATCAAAAATACTGATAGGTATTGCTGGCATGAAAATGTACATATCTATAGCAAGTTAAAATAATAGTACACAGAAGAAAAAGAAAATTAGAAGATGACTCAACACCGAAAGGACTTTATACAAAACTAACCGTGTAAAGTCTGTATGCATTCATTTCGTTCCGGACAAAATGAACAAGACTCTGTGTGGCTGAATTGATCCACTGATCAAGCACATTACACGAATTTTGAAGTGTTGCTAATTCAATAGGAGTGAATGGTTTCAGTCCTTCAACTTCAAGTCTCTTTGCATTCTGTACAAGAAACCTATATGCATTGTACCATGGAAGGAAGACATCCTTCACCTGAATAAAACAGAAAAATGGATTATGATATCCGATTGTTGAAACATTAATCAAACACTAGTGCTCATTGTTAAGATCATGAAAAGACCATGCCAAACTGGTACATAAAACAGTTGACAGTCAATACTCACAACACCATAAACCCCTTCCTTTTTGAAACGCAAAGTTTCAGCTCGCACAACAGGAGAGTTTATAAGGTACAGTCGCAGAGCATCCTATACAACAAAAGACAAAGCATTAGAGTTTAATATGACAGGGAGAAAATTATGGCAAGAACAAGAATATACAAAGACTAAAATCTACCTGCTTGCAGAAAAAGACCCAAAAAAGAACAAATTTGTTTATCCTCCAGGTAAAGAGAAAAATACATAAAACAGCAAATAAGAATTTTATGGAGAACAAGAGAGAACTTACAGCTCCATAATCGTTAATAACCTCCATAGGAGAAGGATAGTTTTTCAGTTTTTTACTCATCTTTTTTCCATCCTCTGCTAATACTAGACCATTGCAGATGAGATTCCTGAACGCAGGCTTCCCAAACAATGCGGTGGACAACACCATGAGAGTATAGAACCTGCAAAATGAAAATCACCCAAGTTCTTCAGATAGCCAACAATGTGTGGCAGGATAGGAGAATGGGAAAGAAAGTACGAAATTGATGAATATCCTAATAAAGATATAACCTCTCTAAAGATAAAGATTCAACAAAGTAGCACCTAACCTGAAGATAATGATAAGTATGGAAAACTTCCATGTACAAGGATTTAGAAACACATTTAACAACTCCAATACATCTTGCTTGAAAAACATACTGTGCATTGGGGATAAGCTAAGTATCAACAGACAATAATAAAAGGGTGAAAGACTGACCATCCACGTGTTTGATCTAACCCTTCAGCCACAAAATGCCCAGGAAAGTTTTTCTCAAAAAATTTAACATTTTCAAATGGGTAATGGATATAAGCATATGGCATCGAGCCACTCTCAAACCAGCAATCAAATACCTGCAGAATAAACCAATACATCCGAATCAAAAGGCAAAGCTTAAGATTCAAGCAGAAAGTTCCACGTGGAATATTGAACAATTCAAAATATGCCCTTCTGATCCTTTCCTTGTAAGACCAGAGACGAGCCCAATTCTAATTTCATCAGAAAAATACTGTTTTTCACAAACATTATCAAGCTCCCTAAGGAAACTCCAGATTATTGACTTGACAAAAACTCCCAAAGGCAAATCAAATTGTTATGATGAAAATGCCACTACTTATTTGCAGATAAACTGCAGGAAGAAATTGAATCATAGAGTCAAATGATTCCAACTTCTTGTTCTTCACTTTCTTATATCCTAATTCCTTTCACCCATCATGTTTGCTCATAAAACAAGCACAAGAAACTATCACATGACCCACTTTCCAAGGATTTAAAGATTGTGTTGCTATCAAAGTCACTGCAACTTCATACCATTGCTAAACTATTATTTCCCTAATTCTCAAATAAAACCAGTAGCTGAAAAGAATTGTACAACATCAAATTCAGTAACTTACCTCATCTACACGGTGAAGCATGCCAAATTCAGCCCCGCGGCTGGATGGAACTGTAATATGGTCAATGTTGTGACGATGTAGATCATGCACCTACAAATACACATAAGCAATACAAAGCATGAATTAGCTCAAAGACCTTGCGTCTTATATAATACAAAAAGAACGGAACCCATCTTCATACTTCTAGATAAAAAAGGATTAATATAAGACCAATACATCCTTAGTACATGATGAAGGAAAGAAAATGTCGGATTATGTAGGATTAACATTATCTAGAAGATTGTATAGTTATATAGAAATCATATAAATCCCTGACTTCTAGGGATTAGAATAAGATACAGATTTCCATGTATCTTAAGGGAATCTATCACTATATTTACTATAGACAATTGTATATATATAGACTATGACTGTGACCTACGTTTTTATGAGAATGAAATTATTCTTCTTCTCTGTCAATATTTATCATGGTATCAGAGCTGTTGGCTCTTTCCTAAAACTCTAAATTTTTCTCTAGCCATACTGACCGAGAGCCTCATCTCCACTATCCCTCTCAACGTCCTAGCCTTATCACTCAAATTTTGATGCCCCTTTCTTTTGTCTTACTAATCAATCATGTCGGAATCACCTAGCAATTATGCTAGGAATAATCAGCCCTATAGTTGAGAATACTGCTGCCGCTATACCTAGAGATTTACATAATGTTCAACCTGCATACCAATTGAATGGGAAGAAATATTTAAAGTGGTCACAATTGCTACGCACATTCCTAAAGGAGAGCGGGAAATTGAGCCATTTAATGGGAACTGGTCCTTCACAGGATGATCCAAAATTTGCAGCATGGGATGAAGAAGACTCCATGGTGATGTCCTGGTTATGGAACTCAATGCTGCCAGAGATTAGTGACACATGTATCTTCCTCGGAACTGCCAAGGAGATTTGGGAAGCTATTCAGCAGACTTATTCCAAAGTTAATGATGCTGCACAGATTTATGAGATTGGGACGAAAGTTTCAACCACTAAACAGGAGACTTGGACTGTCACTGAATATTCGAGTCTCTTACAAAGCTAGAGATGGATCATTATCAATGTATCCAAATGCGTTGTAGTGAAGATGCAGCAATTCTAAAGCGTTTTGTGGAAAAGAATCGTATTTATGATTTTTTGGTAGGTTTAAACGTGGAATTTGATGCTGTAAAAGTGCAAATTTTGGGAAAACAAGACCTAATGTCTCTAAATGAGACGATCGCTATTATATGTGCGGAAGAGGGACGTCAAAGTGTTATGCTTGAACCACATGGAGGAGATGGTTCTGCACTCATTATCAAGGCCACGGAATTGAAGGAGGCTAACAATCCTATAGTTGTTACTAGAGTTGACTCATCCAAACCTTTTAATCGAGATTCCTTATTCTGTACATACTGCAAGAAGCATCAGCATACTAGGGAAAATGTTGGAAACTTCATGGCAAGCCTAGTCGGAGTGGGAACGACCGAACTCAAGCACATATGGTGAGCACTTTGTCAACTAATGAAGGAAATTCAAAAAAACCTATTCCTGAGTTCAATACCGAAGAAATGGAGAAACTAAAAACTTTTGTGGAGCCTTTGAGAAGCCAACCTCAACAGGTACTTGTTCATTGGCGTTTTCAGGTATTTCTTCTTCTTCTAATCCTAATGCCTTAGAAAGAAATTCCTCTCCTATGTAGGTAATTGATTCTGGAGCAACAAATCATATGACTTGTTCCTCTAAATACTTTATCTCTTATAACCCCAGCTGTAGCCTTAAAAAGATCACAATAGCTGACGGATCTATCACCATCGTAGCCGGTCAAGGAGATATATACATAAACAAGCACCTTACACTAAGAAATGTCTTCCATGTTCCCAAGCTATTTGCAAACCTTATTTCCATTCAAAAATTAACCACAAATTCAAATTGCAGTATAACATTTTTTCCTTCACATTGTGTCTTTTAGGATCTAGGCATGGAATTTGTGAAGTTTTATGGATTAAAATGGTACTAGAGGAACAGATTCCTATTTCAGTTCCTATGAAAGTGTATTGTGACAACAAAGCTACAATTTCAATTGCTCACAACCTGTTCTTCATGATAGAACAAAACATGTTGAGGTTAACAAGCACTTTATCAAGGAAAAGATTGAAGAAGGATTAATTTGTGTTTCTTATATTCCAACATCACAACAGGTAACTGACATTCTTACAAAGGGATTACACAAGAGGCAGTTCAAAGTTCTAGTTACCAAGTTGGCTATGGATGACATATACAAACCAGCTTGAGGGGGAGTGTTGGGAAATATCTAGTTGGGTATTTCCTCGATATTATTGACTCCTAAATAGTTAGGAAATCAGATCTGACATTATGTACAGATATTAGGATATTATGTACAGATATTAGTTTCCTAGAATAGCTCTCTCTATTTCTATATATACTTGTATCTATGTGTTGAAAGTGTATTTGTATTCACTATATTTCTGTACATAGGATCAAGGAATGGCTAGGTTTATATACAAACTTCCTATGACTATTTAGGAAAATCTAGCTATTAACTATAGGAAAT
>JANSVB020000095.1:428455-438881 GCA_025504935.2 Erythroxylum haughtii
ATAGCTTAGCAGAGGTCGTAAGGGAGAGGGATCTTCCTCTCTATCACGTATGCGTACTTTCTTGGCCAGATGGCCGTCATGGCTGAGTGAGGAATGATTCCCTCGGTCAGCTTCGAACCCATAGAGCTGTCCATGAACGAGTGCTGTGCGTTCCTTAATTATAATGAAACGTCTTTTCTTTTTTATCTTCGATTGCAGAGCCAAAAGTTATATAGCATCTAAAATATTTATAAATAGCAAGCTAATTTGGACAGGATCAAAAGTGACCAGTCCCAAATGAAATCACCTATCCCAATTTTTCCATTCCATTCCAATCTATTTTATCCATACATGATTACACAAATGTGTGAATCAGATGAATTAGAATAAAGTTGGAACAACAAAATTGACATAAATGATTACGTCTTGACTTGTCCCGACTAAAGTTAAAAGGACATATTTGGATTGATGGATCGTCAGATCCGATATTTTAGACTTAAGGGTTAACGAGTAATGACAAAACGGTATCATTTTATTTTTTTATAAAAAAATATATATTCAGCAGAACAGCTCGAGTCTATTGTAAAAGAAGCTATATTTATTTATTTGCTAAATTAAAAGAACACCCTCCTTAACTTCTGAAATTGGAAAATAATGACAAGATAAGTAAAAAAATTTGCAAAATTTTATGGAATTACTTAGATCTATCATACATGTAAGATGCTTACATAACAGTCTACGTACATGTATTACTCCATAACTTAAAACAAGTCGCCATCTGTTCGATGATTCCAAAATATACTGTGGAACATTTCAAGTAGTTCTTGGCCGGTCAGACATGGAAAATCATTTAAATGCAATTTGTTATATATAGGTAGCCTTAATCATGCACTTCACCAACTGGGTTTCTCTTGTTTTTGTTGTTCTTGCTGTCTTCTTCTTCTTCTTCTTCTTCTTCTTCTTCTTCCACAATTACTTCCATGGCTGAAGAAACTCCCAAGTCCATCTATGACTTCACTGTCAAGGTATGTACGAAGCCAGTTATGAACTTGCTTCTTCATTCCATTTTCTTTGGAATTCTGAAGTTTGTTGCTTTAGTCTGCTAGTTGGCTTTTTTATTATGATGTTCCATTGTTTGTTTATATGGCTCATTGAAGCTTTATCAAATATATCTTTCTCCTAGACTTAGCCTTTGAGCAGGATTGCTGTTTGACATCAGCAATACAGAATTCAACTACACACATCTTCTTCTTTTTTCATTGCAATCTTCTTAGATTTACACAAAAACTTGTAAGCTACTTAAGAAATGTGCTATTCATAGGAGAAAAGCAAAATATTGCGTGAAGGCCACTTCAGTTCCTATAAGTTCTGCTTTTTAGTCATTTTCTGTTTTTTCTTTCCAGTTCCAGATTTTACAATCAAGTTATCACCTTCTTGGTACCATGGAGTATTTGCTCTTGATTTCTGAGTACTCTATTTATGTCTACTTAAAACCAGCAATTGATCTTGACAGGGTATCCGTGGAAATTACGTTAATCTAGGTAAATACCGTGGCAAGGTTCTTCTAATTGTGAATGTTGCGTCCCAATGGTAAATGTTTCATGACCCTAGATATGTCTCACTTTCTTGAGCAATCTGTCATTGTGATTCATGAATTTCTTTTGTGTTATTTGATAATCTGCATTGATAGCTCTTGGTAAACTGGTTTGGTTCTTGCAAGTGCCATTCACAGCTAAAATATGACTAGTACCTAAACCTTCTTTATTCTCCCATTGAAGGGTCACTAAGGTAAAGATCTTGTTTCCTGAAACATATCGACTCACTTATTTCCCTATCAAACGCTGTTAAAGTTGAATTTTGATGCAAAATCCAGTTGAAAGACAAGATTGTCTGATCTGGTCGTTGGATTTTATATTAGATGCTCTTGCTTAAAAATCCTTTACCTGAAGTTTGCTTCCTGTCCTTTCCTTCGTTTGTTGTAGACAAGTTTACAAATCATTTTTAGCGTTTATCTATTCTTCTTTGACTTAATTTGCATTTCGTTTATAGCGCTAACAAACAACTCTTCCTTGCATTATCATATTATTCAATCTATCATACATCTGCATTCTTTAACGATAACTGGACCTGGTCAGATGGAATACATCCCAACACGTCATTTGTACTGATGTTGAGTTCTCTGTCCTTTTCCAGTGCCTTAACGCCATCAAACTATCAGGAGTTAAATATTCTGTATGATAAGTACAGAAATCAAGGTTGGTCGCTCGCTCACAGTCTCAGGGATGTTCATGTTTACTTTTGAAATTTACGGGACTTATCTTTAACTTTTCAAGTAAACATCCACCCTTCAGGAAATGCTCTTGCAGTTGTAATGAAAAACTTGGCACCAATTTTTGAACAATGAAAAGGGTAGTTGTCTAATCTTCTAGACTTGAACTTAATCACATTCTTCAGAGCAAGTTTCGAATTTCACTGTCCATGAGATAGTTTTCTAGTTCCAGCAAGCAAAAGCAATTCTTTCCAATATTCCATTGAGAAGAAACTTCAAAGATGGAAATAAAAATCAAAGGACAAATAAAGGACTGTTCAATTGCTTCTTTATCCATCTTACTGCATTACTTTTTGGGGCTTGAAGTTACTAACTCCTGGATTCTGTTATTCTGTCAGGATTGGAGATATTGGCATTTCCTTGCAACCAATTTGCTGGAAGAGAGCCAGGAACCAATGAGGAGATTCAGGAAATTGCATGCTCAAGGTTCAAAGCTGAATTTCCAATATTTGAGAAGGTAAAATCACAAATCTTGTATATCAAGTATGACAAATCTATTTCCCTCCAGATTGAAATTATAACATTCTTGCCGGAGTTCTCTGATCTAAAGTCTAAAGCAAGCTTGTATGATGATGTTTGTGACAAATTATTCATGCACAAGTGACAGAAATAACTTTATTTGCATAGTCCACATGTCTAGGGAAGCAAGGTGGTTCCATTAAGACATGAGAAACCTTGTTCTTTGTTTTCTCCACATAATTTTCTGTCCTTGTTGTCTGTGAAAGGGATTCTGTGTATTATGTTAACCTGGTCGTGTAGGTTGAAGTGAATGGGAAGAATGCAGCTCCTCTTTACCAATACCTAAAATCACAAGAAGGGGTATGCTTTGGAGATGCCATCAAATGGAATTTCACAAAGATTTTGGTGAACAGAGAAGGGAAGGTGATGCAAACATATGCTTCTACTACATCTCCTCTTAAATTTGAGGTTAGCAAAATCCTCTTCTTTGGGATTGTTTCACTTAACGAATTTTCTTTTCTTTTTGACTTGTTCTTCTATTAACTTTCCACAGATGAGCGTACAAAACCTGGTGGCAAGTGATTAGAGACCAAAGGATGAGATCATTCTTATTTATGGCGAAGGAACATAGTAATGTAGCAATATAAGCACACTCAACTCCTTGCAAACATTTTAATGCTAGATTGGCTTATATGTTGGTGAATTTCAATTACTAGTCAACATGGAAATTTTGATTTATTTTAACTTCTCAATAAGAGAGCAACTTTTGTATTTGGATTATTGCTTACAAAAGTAAGAATGTTACTCCTCAACAGGTCCGGCCTTGAGTAGGGATAAAAAGTGCACCTATCTAAGATCCACTCTTAACTTGCCCCTATTTTGTGACCCTCATAAAAAAACAAAATAAAGCAAAATAAGGACCCTCTTTTTACTTTACCTAGAGCATATAACAAATTAGGAACGCGTTGCTCTGTGACCATATTAAGAGGAGTAAGGTTGGTAGGTTTCAAATAGTTCTGTGAAATAAGAATCCTTCAACAGACAAAGGAGGAGGTTCGCTTATGTGACTAATGTTAGAAGTATATGGAAAGGAGGAGGTTCGCTTATGTGACTAATGTTAGAAGTATATGGACTAATATAATCACAACATTAATTCCATATTTACAACTATTAATTGAATTGTCTAATGTATGTTTAATAACCATAATGGAATAGTTAATAATTTACTAATTACATTTGAGACATATAGTAGTACCCTAATAATTATTGGTTGGCTCATTAAACCATAGTTCATCACAATTATGAAATGGCACAATTAGTCTCATTCTATCCCTTAGGATAGAACATGTTATAAATATAACATATGGTGAGAATGTGTGTTGTTGTCGTAAATGTGTGTGGTGATAGTTGACAAGGGTTTTCTACCATAAGCTCTCTCTTACACATGCTTGTTGAGTATTGATAGGTTGTGGTCTCTTGAATGGAGAAAATGAATCAAGATGTTATACCCAACATTGGAGGTATGTACATTCATTGTCTAGTTATTGCTCTAAATAGAATGTGGATCTTGGTATTGTGGTTATTGCTCACTACATTTCTGAATAACAATTAATATCAGAGCTTCATGGTCATTTGGTTTTAGGGCTTGTATTTGGGTATTGTTGGGAAATATTCAGTTGGATATTTCCTCGATATTATTGACTCCAAAATAGTTAGAAAAACATACATGATATTATGTACAGATATTAGGATATTATGTAAAGATATTAGTTTCCTATAATAGTCCTCCCTATTTCTATATATACTTGTATCTATGTACTGATGAAATGCAAGTGAAATACAACAGTTTAGAATTTCTACGTGGTATCAGAGACACACATGAACATTCAAAAAACCTTAGCCGTCACCTACTGTCTCTAATCCTACTCCTTGAACTGTCCTAAAACCCTAGTCGACCCACTATTGTTTCTAATCCTACCAATTTATGTCAACCATGTCTGACATTGATGAATCCTCTAACTCAATCCAAACACCTCCTTCGCACAATACTACCTAAAATTCTCATTCCATTCAGATCACTACTATACGACTGAATGGAGAGAACTTTCTTTGCTAATCCCAATCAGTGAGAATGTACATTCATGGAAGAGGAAAGATTGGATATTTGACTATGACAAAAAGGAACCTGCGGCAGATGATCCTACACGCAGAATATGGGATGCTGAAAATTTTATGGTGATGACATGGCCAGTAAATTCTATGGAGGAAGATATTAGCTCCAATTATATGTCTTACCACACAGCTAAGGAGTTATGGGACAACGTGAATCAGATGTATTCTGATTTGGGAAACCATTCCCAAGTGTATGAACTAACTCTCAAATTGGGTGAGATCTACCAAGGTGAGGATAGTATTACTAAGTACTTTAATTCTTTGAAACATTTGTGGTAAGACTTAGACTTGTTTAATGACTATAAATGGAAATTGGAAAAACACCGAATCTCCCCCACTTCTTGAGCTCGAGCTTTACTTAAGGAAAGAATTGGAATACGTTCTCTATCAGGAAGAGCTCTTCTGGCACCAGAAGTCCAGGAGTCAGTGGATCGGACAGGGCGACAGGAATTCTCAGTATTACCATGCCCTCACTCGGACTAGGCGTCGTCAGACTCACATCCTCGCGCTTCCAGATGGCCATGGTAATGAAGTTACCGACCCTGTGGAGCTCCGTAGTATGGCCCAACGCCACTTACAGGAATTACACAAATCCGTCGGACGGTCCTCGCTGCCGGGGTTTCTTCATGGCCACTTTCCTCCCCCTCCGCCGAATATGACTGAGGACCTTACCTGTCCCCTCAGGCCTGATGAAATCAAGGAAGCGTTCTTTTCCATGAATCCTAACAAAGCCCCAGGCTTGGATGGTTTCACAGCTCTGTTCTAACAATCCCAGTGGGCTACGATCGGCCCTTCCCTTATTCAATTTCTTCAGAGGATATTTCGGCATAAGGTGCGGGAGTTCGCTCTTAACCGTACCATCATAGTCCTTATTCCTAAGAACCCCTGCCCCACATCCATCTCCCAGTTCTGTCCCATAGCGCTCTGCAATGTGCTTTATAAAGCCCTCTCTAAGGTCATAGCTAACCGCCTCAAACCCTATCTCGAGAAGCTTGTCCGTCCGACCCAGTGTAGTTTTGTGCCGGGCCGTCAGATTACAGACAACATAATCATCACCCAATAAGTGATTCACTCTATGCAACGCAAAACTGGTAGGAAAGGGCTTATGGCCATTAAAGTGGATCTCGACAAAGCGTATGACTGCCTAGAGTGGGATTTCATTCAGGCCACACTTCTTGACATTGGAATTCTAGACTCGATGATTTCGCTTATCATGAAATGTCTCGCTACGGTGTCCTATCAAGTGAATTGGCATGGAGAGCTGAGCGAGGAGTTTCAGCCTTCGCGCGGGTTGCGTCAAGGCGACCCTCTTTCCCCATACCTGTTTGTTTTATGCATGGAACGCCTCGGCCAAGCAATATCTAATGAGGTATCTTCCGGTCGTTGGACTCCAGTTCGTTTAAGTAGATACGGGCCCCCTCTCTCACTTATTCTTTACTGACGATCTCATCCTCTTCGCAGAGGTGTATCTCGAGCAAGTTCACGTGCTTCGAGAAGTCTTGGACTCGTTTTGCACCGCTTCGGGACAATGCGTGAGCCAAGCCAAATCACGCTGCTACTTCTCCAAGAATGTCCCATCCATGTCCGCTCGTGTCTTAAACCGCACTCTCCGTTTCCCTCGGACAGCCGACCTCGGTCGGTACCTGGGGTTTCCCCTCCTTCACCAGCGGGTAGGGAGGCATATTTATCAGCACATCCTGGACACGGTCCATCACCGTCTGTCAGGGTGGGCTCCTTCCACGCTGTCTTTCGCTGGTCGGGTCACTTTGGTCCAATCGGTCCTTTCGACTATTTCGAGTTACACGATGCAGACTGTCCGGTTACTGTGAGGGCTGTGTGACGCTTTGGAACAGACTCTGAGACAATTTTTGTGGGGCTCGAGTCATGACCGCTGGAAGATACCTCTAGTAAGCTGGGACGAGGTTTGTTTGCCCAAACATCTCGGGGGTTTGGGCATACGACGGATAAGAGATATGAACGATGCGTTTCTGGCCAAACTAGGATGGGCTTTGATCAATAACCCCACAGCCTTATGGGTACAGGTGCTCTCTGGTAAATATGTTTTTGATGCTCACCACCTTCCCTCCTCCCTTCCTCCCGTCGGGGGCTCGATGGTATGGAGGAGCATCCGAGCGACTTGGCACGTAGTGACTCAGGGGCTACAATGGCGAATCGGAGATGGTCTGACACCTAGCTTCTGGAATGACCCTTAGGTCACGGGTGTTGGCCCCCTCCTTTTGCATTCTACCCAGGACATCCCGGATTCCCTCGTTAGCCATTGGGTCAGTCATTTTGTGGACCCCACAGGACAGTGGAATTTGGTGGCCGTTCAAGGGTTCCTTCCGCCTTCGATTTGTCGGGCTATAGCCGGCACGTTTCCACCCTCCCCGATTTTGGGCCCTGACATGATGGTCTGGGGAGCCTCCGAACATGGCTTTTTTACTGTCACTTCGACCTACGTCCTGCTTCGGGGCAAACTGCCTGCCATTCCATCTGGCCTGTGGAGGGCCATTTGAGTGGATGGGTTCGCTCTTTCTTATGGCTACTCACGAAGGATCAGTTGCTTAGTAATTAGCAGAGGGTGAGACGGTACCTTACCGCAGACGGTACCTGCCTATATTGCTCCCATGAAGAATCCTCTCTTCATGTGGTTCGGGATTGTCCTCTGGCGCGGCGAGTATGGGCCTCCTTCTTGCCGGACATCGTCACCTCGCCTTCATTTGCTCTTCCAGTCAGGGAATGGCTGCACACCAACCTACTTCAGCATCGTCGAGTGCAGGGCCGAGACTGGGCGCTTCTTTTTGGGTTGACCTGTTGGTTCCTTTGGACATGGACGAACAAGGCTATTTTTGTTTCTGATTTTGTCAGACCTCCCTCACCATCTTTTTTTTATCTTGTCTTTTGCAGATCAGGTTCAGTAGGCCTTAGGGATACGGAGTCTGGGCTTTACTGGAATCCGCCCTCTCCAGGAGCACTAGATCGGTTGGCGAAGGCCCCAGGAAGGTTGGATCAAGCTGAACACAGATAGGGCTAGCAATAGAGCACAATTCAAGGCTTCATCTGAAGGACTACTTCGAGACAGTGACGGTATTTGGCTTGGTGGCTTCTCTCAGTTCATAGGATGGTGCTCCCCACAGTCCGCGGAGCTCTGGGTTGTTTACACAGGCCTCACCATGGCTTGGCGATTGGGCTTTCGTCGACTAGAGCTGGAAGTGGACTCGGTGGTCGTGCATCAGCTCCTTTCCTCTGTGACGCCCTGTTCTCAGTCCGACAACCCTCTCGTCATGGGTATCCTCAAGCTTCTCATCAGAAACTGGGTTGTTGTTCATCGACATGTGCATCGAGAAAGCAACAGATGCGTGGATTGACTTGCTACCCAGGCCTGTCCTGGCGACATTGGGATCACTTATTTTGATGTTCCTCCTTTAGGGTGTCAGAATCTTCTTTTAGAAGATCACTCGGGACGTAGTTTCCCCCATCTAATTAGTATATGATGTACTATTTCCCTTTACATAAAAAAAAATAAAAAATAATAACGTGTTCTTACCATGCGGGACAACTTTAAACTAGCTGAGTTAAATAAGACGGTCCAGTTTTACCTCTTTCCCTCAAAAGACAAAAGGAGTTCACTTTGTTTTTCTACTTAAGTTTCTTTGTCCAGCTTAATTTTTAATAATATAAATATAATTGACTACGTATTTTATTGACCGTAACCAACATAATTTTAAGTTCAAAACTATTGTCATCTGTATATTATTAAGAAACTGACAATGATGGAGCGAGTTGATCATACTGTACAAAGATCCATGAAAAAGGAAACAGCCAGCTCGTCCTTCAGGTCATATATCCCTTTCGGTTCCTATCATAAGAACATGATACTATATGCTTTAAAGAAGATTTTCACATCTAGGCGGCTTGTGTGTATATTGGTCCCATATATGTGGAACTCATTGATCGTGATAG
Source organism: Erythroxylum haughtii (assembly GCA_025504935.2). NCBI lineage: Eukaryota > Viridiplantae > Streptophyta > Magnoliopsida > Malpighiales > Erythroxylaceae > Erythroxylum > Erythroxylum haughtii. Next base: position 437,358 of record JANSVB020000095.1, read on the forward strand.
TGCACCAGCAATGGGTGATCATAAATAGGTAGTTAGGACCAAAAAGTCATGGTGGTATAAAGACATGGAACATACAAATCAAGGAGCGTTGGAGGACTTGGAAAAGTGGTGCACGAGAGGAGTACGCAACTTCCTTCGATATTTTTCCCTTGATTCCATGATTTTGTCAGCAAGTTTTATATCTGGTCATAAAAATACAAAACAAAATAAAATCTCTAATATCCAATTCCAAAGCTCACAAACTCGCAAAGTAATTTTGGAATTGAATCCTTATATTATATGATTTCCAGCATAAGATTACATGAAATCCTAGTTCCCTACACATCCGTGAATAAGTGAAGATGAGTTTAATTTGAAAAAAAAAAGAACACAACGATTTGATGTGCTGAAATGATATGCATAATTCACATTTTATGTTAAGAACTCAGAAACAAATTTTTTTAAAAATTTAATAACTAATTCGATAAAAATAAAGCTAAGAGGATGAATCAGAAAAACAAAATTTAATGAACTTAAATTAGTTTTTTTCCCGTTTGGAAATTAACTTATAAAGAAAAAATTAAATAATCATTGTTTTAATGCTTCGGTTCAGTCGAGTTTGAATATTGACCCAATCTGATTTTTTATAGTTAGTAAGGAGCTCTTCTGGTTTAAGTGAGGTTGCGGGTTCGAATTCTCTTATGTATGCAGCTGTTTAAAACTTGAGATTAGATCTTTGTCTTTCGCAAGAGACCTATTCGGCCTGAATAGAGATTAATTTAGATAAAAATAACTTTAAAATGTCTTCCCATAATTGAATCATTTTTAGAAAAAAAAGGTACTGAATCACAAGAAAACCTATCATTAAAATGGGTAAGTTGTTCTGCTTTTCTTATTCACAAAACTCAAATATATACATCTTGTACAGCAAGATATGAAAGCTACATGTACAGCTACTGTTGTGAAAATTGACCAGATTAGAGCAGGTTCGCAGCTAAATATGACTGAGGGGAATAGTAATGAATACACAGATTTTAAGTGAAAAACTCTAAATTAGGGTAAAAACCACGGGAAAGGATAGAAGACTTTTAGTGACTGAGAAAAACAGGAGAAATACAAGGAAAAGCTAGACCCACAAAAATATACAAAATATTTTTGTTGCCTCTCTCTTTTTCTCTCTTTTCTTTCTCACCTCACTTCTCTCTATTTTTTCTGCTCTCTCTGTTTTCTTGCTCTCTCTTCATGCTACTCCTGCCTTTTTATAGGCAGGAGAAGGCAACCATCCTTTTGGCATATTAGGCACCAAATAAATCAGTGCCTAACTTGCCCACTAAGGTTGACAGCCACCCTTGCCTACCAAGTTTGACAGCTACCTTTTTTGACATTTCTCCCACTTGAAGATTTGATTGAGTGTCAATTAGATCTTCACACTATTCTTTCTACCTTGCCGCTTCATGTTACTTACGTTTCTATCAGGCCACACGAGGATCGACACCACATAAACTTGTCACCATTGATTGCTTTTGTCATAAAATCTGCCAGGTT
>JANSVB020000095.1:473330-491545 GCA_025504935.2 Erythroxylum haughtii
TATTACTCTTCCCGAGCACTCTTGGCAATATAACAGAAGATCTGAGGGGCTAATGTTGCGTGTACGACTCCCTCCAAATTTCAAAGCAGGGCGTCTTAACTTTGACTTGACTAATCTACTTATCCCTTTCCATACACTGAACGTATAGCATATACGAAAACATATAAATAACACAAATAAATGGAATTAATGGACCTCCTTTCGTGGACGGCAAGTAGGGAGTGGGGGCTGAAGCATGTTAAATTGGGCTTTTAACACATTTATCTTATTTTTTGAAGTTGGATCAATTGCATAATCTACAGGGCCGTTCAATTGTTGGTCTAGATTGGTTTAATTTGGATCTTCAAGCAATAATGAAAAATAATTTAATATGTTTCAATTTTGACATTTTTGTTGATTTAATCCGATTCAATTTAATTTGTTCTAATCAATGGTTAAAATTTTTGACTATTTTAGTCAATTTAATCATAAAAATATTGAAATATCTAATTTTTCAGTTCGATTTACTTTAACAACTCTTGTTATTAAAAACCGATCGATTTATCCATTGGTCGGTCAATTTTTGTAAAATAATAAGTTGTTATCAATCAAAATAAATTAATTAATGTTCATTTAATAATCTTTTTTTCAAAATAAAATTTCCAAACATTTATAGTTTATATTAAAAGATCAAAGATTAAAATTTAATGACATAATTTTAACTAAAAGAGAAAAATTAAAAGTTGGATTTAGAAAATGAAGTTGATCTAAATAGAAATCTTCAATCTTCTAAGTTCTAACAGCCAACTAATCTTTAAGCAGTATTTTTATCATTACTATTTAGTTTCATCTTTGTCTTTGTAATTTTCAGTTTTTATTGTTAATTTTTGAATAAAAATAATATATATTTAGTTCTTAATATCACCGTCATTATGTTTTTATTATTCACATTAATTAAATATTACATAAAATATAATAAATAATTTTATTTATACTTTTGTATAATATCTATTATTAGTTATTAGTAAAAGAATTACTACATTTTATATAAATAAGCAATTTAATAAGTAAAAGTTATTTATCAATTAATAATTAATATTAATATATTTTAATTTTTAGAGTAATTTGATTTAAAATCTATAAATTTTAAAATATTTAAAACTTAGAGTGTATTTATTAAATAACTATTAAGTTATTTTTTTGCAAAAACAAAATTTTAAAGTACTTATAAAATTTACAACCAATCAAATAATTAATCATATTGTGATAAAAAGAAAATAGAAAATAAATATAACCATTCATAAATTATATGAAAATTAGAAGAAATTATAGCCCCGAGTCCCGAGCTCCGAACTCCTCTCTCAGCAGACTTTAGCTCGGTATTGATGATATATATATATACACACACAGATACATACACGTCGAGAATGGATAAATTTATTTGATACTAATTTTAAAATTATTTTAATGTATAATCGTCATTTAATATTTATTTTAGATTAATTATTAATTTTAAATTGTATTTAAATTATAATTTTTAAAGTTATTCATTTAGTTTATTTTATGAATATGATTAATATATTTTATATATTAAATTATGAGACTATATTTAAATTATTTTTAAAATAACTTTACAACTTTATCTTATTTAATCGATAATTTAATTTATATTTTATATAAGCATTAAAAACTGATTTAAATTTAAATTTTTATAATAAAATTTATTTAATTAAGAAAAAGATTTATTTTTAGATAAGTTTCATTTCATCCAACCCAATTCGTATGTGCTCTAATTTTCTTCGTTTCCAAAATAGTACGGCTAAAATGGCGCGTGTTTTGACTTCAAAGTTCTACGAATCTGATACATCATAACTTGAGCTCAGTCAACAAATTGACAAACCCAAATGTGCACAGCATCAAAATCAAACTTGCTCTTTTGACAGTTCTGCATACGACAAACAGGGAAAGCTATGAGAGAGAGACGAAATTGTGTGAAGACTGAAAGTGTTGCCACTTTTTATCTTTACTCCAGAGATCACTTGACCGCCTCCTGTGATATAATCCATAGTATTTGGAAACTCCAAGCTTATTGCACGCACCGATCTGCCAAAAGAAGCTACCATGTCAATGTGCAATGAATCCCAAAACCTGCCTTTAGATGTGAATTCTTCTATTAAGATACCTCGTACGATTTCTCATCGCATGATATGATGGGTTTACACCGAAATTAGTTTCCCGCCTCTCCACGCACCCTTTCGTTATCAATGGCCGGCTGTTGGGTCCACCAAGTCTCCAACCCGTCACAAATTATATGGTCTAGGAAAGGAAAAATCTTTTTTTTTTGTTTTTTGTTTTTAAGGTTATGCTTTGTGTAATCTGAAGGGCCACAAGCCGAACTCCAACCTTAATTAAGCGAATACCAGCCCTATTAATACTATGATTCGGTTCTCGGTGGTAAAAGTCCTTGTTTTTAAATGCAATGAAGATGAAAGTTCAGAGCTTTTTGTCAGATGTACTTAGTTTTGCATGTCCAGTCCTGTCAAATGAGATTAAAAGCCGGAGAACAACCCATGAAGAAATAGCCATTTGTCACCATCGATATTCTGCCAGCAACTGACTGTCTAGATTGTCAAATGTATTTTAGTTTTGCATCTCCAGTCCGGTCAAGTGAGATTAAAAGCCTGAGGACAATCTGTGAAGAAATAGCCATTTGTCATCATCGTTATTCTGCCTGCAACTGACGATCTTGACGCAACAACGCAACGGCGTGTAGTACTCTTCTAAAGATGAAAAGAATGGGAGTTTTCACTTCGAGAACACGTGTGTGCAACTGATGTGGGCAACCTCAAAGCAGGTTAAGGTAGTAGGTAAGGTTTCCGTATAAAAGTATTTACAGAACTTTGTCACACGAGTAGGTAAGCTGTAGCTTACCGCGGTTGACTTTGAAATCGACTTTTCTGGCGAATCGATGGTCCAAAGCTTTCAACATTCAACTCCAAGTGGTCCCGGCTCTCTTAATGATCAACCCCATCTGTCTAATTTTATGCGCTCTGGCCCTTCATTTCGGGATATACTTTTGTTGGGCCTTTGTCTGTTTGCATTCTTTACCTTCTGGATGTGGCATGTCGTTTCTAGGATTATAACATCTTTGTCAGCAGTTACTCTTCTTTTCCTCTTTCTCATTTTCAGCTCAGAAGGTTCAATATCTGCAGGTTTTGCAGCCGTCTCTTTGTATTATTGGGAAGTGCAAAGGAAGAAGAAATCAAAACTTGGTGAAAAGATTAGTCTTTTTGCCATCTTCTCTTTCTGGGGAAGGGCGTTTTTCAACGTTGGAGATTTGGGGAATGGAAACTGGGAAGGTCTTGGAGGTGACGGCTGTGGAGGCTTTAGGGAAAGGGTTCGATCTCAGTGGTGATTTCAGGTTGAAGTTTGCAAAGGAAATTAAAAGTGAAGGAGGTGGAAGGTTGGTGGTGTTAGATGAGAGTCGCAAAGGAAACATTGTTATTCCTGGTGGTATTACCATTCCTAATATTTCCGAGGATATTCGATGTGATAAAGGAGACCGTATCCGCTTCAAATCTGACGTTCTTGAGTTCAATCAGGTAAGCTATATACTTGCATGTGTGTGGCATAATTGCTCTTTGTTGGCTTGCATCTCAACTTTTGATTAAAAATTGGTGCTTTTCGGGAAATTTAGGATTGAGAGTTGAGCTGTAGTTTTTGCTTGATAGAGATTAGAATCCATTAAATGCTAGGTAGAATTCTGCTTTTTAAAGGAGATGGTAATTTAGGAACTGAAAGCGTTATTGGTAATTGAAGATTATGAGGATGGAGGAAGTGTTACTGAATATTCTAGCGTTGGATATTATGTGTGAATCTTTCCCAAAGGCTGACCTGAAGAAACTAATCACTATCTGTTGCCAGAGGGTTTCAGTTTAGTCAATACCTCTTTGAGTTGATTGAAAAAATCTGGTTGCTTCATCTACATCTTTTCTTAATTCCTTTGACTAAGCATGCTTGGAGCTTTTCCTTAATTCCATTTTGTTTGAAGTGCAGATGTCAGAGCTACTGAATCAAAAATCTTCAATACAAGGAAAAGTCCCCTCTGGCTATCTTAATTCAATATTTGATTTGAGTGGGGATTGGCTTCGTGATGCTGCCGAGACCAAATATCTTGCCTTTGATGGTTACTTCATCTCCTTGTACTATTTACACCTAACAGCATCTCCGCTAATATTGCAAGACAAAGTTAAGAAGTCTGTTCCACCTCATTGGGATCCAGCTTCACTGGCTAGGTACCTTTACCACATTTGCAATTTGAATAGCCATCTTTGACAAGAAACTTGGTCTTTCTTGAAAACTTTAATTTGGTATATCGTGTTTAGAAGCACTTGTGGTGACACTAATCTTGCCCGATCATACAACCCTCTATTGCTGCATGTATATTTCTTGGGTCTGAAGTGATAAAATGTGAATAGAAATCTATATATCTTGCCGTCAAAATCATAGCTATTTCCAAAACCAGAGAGAAGACCTAATGGAGCTTAGGGAGATAAAATAATTTCATTCTTACTTACCTTAGATGCATTCTATTGTTCATTTATTGCAATATGAATTAGTTACAATCCAATGAAGAGTTTCTAGATTTTATTCCCTCTTCACTTCATTTTACCCACTCAGTCAACCTCACTCATTTTTAAGCTGTACATATGTGGGTCTCATTTTTTCCTCTCTTATTGTTCTCTAGTCATTAATGTCCATTCAGTAGTTTACTTGATCCTATTCATTTAAGTGATTAATATTTTGGATTGTTGCGCTACATGGATTCTGATTAGTTTTATTAGGCAGGTTCATCCGCACATATGGCACGCATATAATTGTAGGTTTGGCTGTTGGTGGTCAAGATGTGGTTTGTGTTAGGCAGAAACCGTCTTCACCAATTCCCCCAGCCGAGCTCAGAAGGCATTTAGAGGATCTTGGAGATTTCTTATTTTCAGACAGACGAAGTCCTTCCTTACTTCAGAGGAATGCAAGAAATGACAGACAAAAGGTATTTGCATCTATCGTTATTCTGTGAATTTTCTATTTAGTTAACAGTGGTTGATGAATAAGATAATTTACTTCATAGGTTCCAGAAGTTTTCAGTCGCATTCTGCGGTCCAACACCCTCCAATTGACTAGCATTACGGAAACATCAAGCAAGGATGTGAGTCAAGTATTTTCGGGATATTATATTGGCTTTCAACTAACAACTGTAAGCCTTCATTGGCATAATATTTCCTTCACATTCTTGAACAGGGGCTCACAATTGTTTGTTCTAAGCGAGGAGGGGATGTTTTCTCACATGATCATTCCAGTTGGCTGCAAACAGTGCCTGCTAAACCAGAAGCAATTCTCTTTAAGTTTGTGCCTATTACTTCTCTTCTTACTGGTGTTCCCGGCAGTGGTTATCTTAGCCATGCAATCAACTTGTACTTGCGATGTAAGTGCTCCTATGCCTAACTCTTGAAAATATTTCAGGTTTGCAGTCAAGCTCTGGAGATTTGGCTATCAAATTGCTGTCATCTTATTGAGACCATCTTATAGCTTCTTGATAAGACATTGGATTTGCATATGTTATGTTTGGTATATGAATCAAGATTTGCGTTAGCATGGGGAGAATTGGCATCATTACTGAGTTATTACTGGTCATGTTGTTTGGTTTGTGTTGGAGGTGGTAATCACAGGGTGCTGAAATGTGACTGATACTGGTTCCTGGAGAGTGCTTCTGAGAGTGATAGTTGAAGGCTGGGAGTTGGGGGTGGTTGATCTCAGGTGGAAGCTGATGATTTCATGGGGGGTGTGGGAGATGGTTAACGGTGTTTTTAGATAGTAATGGTGATTTTACACGGGAATATCTCTTTACCCACTTTGGAAAAGCTTAACTTAATTCCTACTTACCAATCACCATCAAAAGTTGGGATAGTATCATTCATTCTTTCTTACCAAACCATGTACCTTTTTGGGGGGACAATGCTGTTGAGCAGTTTACCTATTAAAAAAAAAAGTTAGTTGAGTAGCAGATGCTTGAGCCAGCCTGCATATAAAAGTACCAAGTTGTTAACTTGAACTGCAATTTCATAAAATTTGATACAGATTGTCTAGAACTCTTGATGTTAGGTTTATGTGTTTAGTTGCACAAAATAGAATGCTTTGTGGGACATCACTTATTAATATATTTCATATTTTATGTGCATTTTTAATACCTGCATGAAGAACTTATGTGCTTGTGTTCTGAGGTCTTTCTTTATGCAAACAAGGAAATTGCATCTCTCTGATTTATTGTCTCTGTCCAGATAAGCCTGCTCCAGAGGATCTACAATATTTCTTGGAGTTTCAAGTTCCAAAGCAATGGGCGCCCATGTTTTGCGAGCTACCTCTACGACATCAAAGAAAAAACTCCTGCCCTGCACTTCGATTTAGCTTTTTGGGTCCTAAAATTAATGTTAGCTCTGCCCAGGTACTGCAATACTTGCATTGCACTTGACAAATATATTTCAACTACATAGATCACGATCGTAGGCAGTAATATGCCTTGTCAATAATCTGAGTACAAAAAGGATAAAAAATGAAAGGCACGCCTTTTTCTGTAGTTCTTGTGATTAGTCAGGTTTCATCTTTATCTAGAATTGTTACCTCTCCTTATTAAGGATGCATAGCTTGTGCAATCTTTGCAAGTAGTTTATGTCGATTGTGTGAATTATATTAGATTTCTTCCTTTTTAGGTTTCAAGTGATCAAAAGCCAGTGGTTGGCCTACGATTATTCTTAGAAGGGAAGAAATGCAATCGGCTGGCACTGCATTTACAGCATCTTTCAAGCCCTCCAAACATCATGACCATTCCATCTGCAAACACCAGCATATGCAGGCCCTGCCAATGGCGAGGCTCCGACGACTACAAATCTAGCGAGCAATTCTTGGAAGCAGTTCGATGGAAGAGATATTCAAAAGTTTGCACAACTGTTGTTAAGCATGATCCTAACTGGATGCAGGATACAACTGGTGTTTTTATTGTGACTGGTGCACAGCTCCTGAGTAAAGGGAAGTGGCCAAATGTAGTGCTTCACCTCCGTTTACTATTCAAGAACCTGCCTAACTGCAGTATCAGGAAGACGGAGTGGGCTGCTGCACCAGAAGGAACTCACAAGTCAAGTTTTCTCACAAACCTGAGCACAACTTTCACATTTACTCGGCATACTGTTGGGGTGCCAGAAAAGCAGGCTCCAGCAACTCTCAACTCTGGTGTGTACCCGGATGGTCCTCCCGTTCCCGTTCTCTCTGGAAAGCTGCTTAAATATGTGGAGACGGCTGAGGTGGTGCGCGGTCCACATGATGCTCCAGGACATTGGCTTGTCACAGCTGCCAAGCTGGTCACAGATGGTGGTAAAATTGGTTTGCATGTAAAGTTTGCACTGTTGGATTACCCCTAAATTATCATGTTTATAAAGTGGAATAGGATTGGTTTTTGTATGTTCTGTACTTTGCTCATTTGTAAATTCTTTTCCTGACTCTTTTAAGCGTCATAGGGGAGAGCTCGAAGAAAGTTGGCATTATCGTTTTCGTTGTGTTTCAAGTAATGAGTCGAGAGTATAAAGTAATTAATTATGCTTCTATTTTTAATTAGTGATTGCAATTTAGGAAGTTTTTGAATAACTATAAGGAATCTGGCTCTTCTTTAAGAAGGTGCTGCAGATGATTGCATTGCTAAAGATATCAGAAAAGGGACTCAATTTTGTTACAATTTGGAAGATTAATCTACCAAACTAATCCAAGACATCATAGCTGGAATTCAAAAGAATGCGAAATCATGGTAGCCTTTGAAATCATACGAGTATGCAACAAAGCAAGTCCAACTTATTTTTATTAACATTAAGTAGTCTGTGAAATGGCATTCATCGATGCTCGATTATTAGTTGCCTTACTGACACTTGAAACGTTAACAGAACTAAGTCCTTGCAGAAGCAATTGAAGCCACTTAAAATGCTGGCATAGATAGAAATCAGTAACTACACAATAAACGCTTTAGCTTCCAGTACCAAGGGCAATGATCTCCCTGCAACCACCTTCTCACGATACATGATGGTTACAGAGAGATGGCTAACAACTGCAGATAATGCTCGCTCTTGCACTAAAGATGGAGAGTCCAGTTTCAGCATTATGTGGCCAATCTTCAAGGGCAGTTTCAGATAAACTTCTAATGAGGTTGAGGACGTGTCTGAACAATGTAGATATCGTTTCCAACCATACATCCTTCTACATCCTGTGGGCCGCCAAATTTTCTTTCTAGGAAAAAGCCAACTGCACAAAGTCGTTCCCCCAGCTGCCTGCGGAATATAGGGTCAACAGTTAATCGTTTCTTGCTGTAGTCTACAGTGTGACGGATGACTTCTCCATCAGCAGGACCTGCAGCAGACACTAGCATTTCCTCGCTAAAATTTGCAAAAGCCAATGTCCGCACATTCCCATTGAACTTCCCAGACGAAAGACGCCATGGAGTGCCTCGAGTGCCAGAAGCTAATGTTTCGCCAAGCCCTGGAGCAATCTCTGCCTCAACAGTATTGTGGTCGTGGTCAGTTGGACTGAGTGTGTGGAGCACAAATGACAGATCAGGAGAAAGCATTTCTTGCACCAAAACAGCCATTGCAGCATCCTTCTGAGAGACACCAGCAGCTCGACGGCTTAAAACTGCTCTCCTTGTGTAAAGAGATGCCCATACTTGACTCACAGCAGTTCCAAATATAGTTGGGTTTGATGGGCTAACGTTAGGAATTGATTCATAGAGTCCAGCGGCAGATAACCCAGCCAGGTCCTCGACGTTGGCACTTGAACGTACAATCAAATGAGCATCACTTGGAAAAATTCGTCCTATGGCATCAATCACATCTTTCTCGGGTTGCAAAGAAAATATTAACTTCTGGAGTTGGGAACACAGATTGTCCAGTTCACCACTTTCCAGTTGAGCTGTTTCTAGCTGCTCCAGAAAGGACCAGAATGTTTCCATTGATTTGCTACGATCCAAAGCCAATTGCATAGAACCAAATGGTATAACTACTCCCTTAGGCACTTTAAATGATGCAGGCACCCCTTGATCACTGTAAACTGACATTTTAAAGGCCAAAATATGAAGGCTGTCAAGACTAAGCACATGAAATAATCGAGCACCAAATCATATCTATTAGTAATTTCTTCAAACTGTGACTGAGTTTAATTGCATCACACCACCCTTTATGCTGCTAAAATATTCTCTAAATTGCTACTACATTCAAAGTCCTGTGACCATTTAATATTTCCAAAGATTTGTTATACCGGAGCAAAGTATTGAAACATGGAAGTATAAATCATGTAACAACACAAATATTTACAACATCCATCATACCTTGGATTAGGGAGAATATGAAAAAGATGTACTCTAACTGAGTGCTGTAGTAGTAGACTATATTGAAAGAAACTCTTAGTTCAAGACTAAAAGTTTCTTACTTTATAAACAAAGCATCTATTTGTTCATCACTCAGCCCACAACAGCTATATTTTGTGCTTGATTACCTCGTTATGCATCAGCTAGACAAGTAATTAATAGCTGGTGGGATTGCATATCCCTCATATATCACTCTAAAGGCTGAAACTCTTTGAACCATATTAAGGAGAACGTATTTATCCACCATTCCTACTCTCTCTCTTTCTCTATAAACAATACTCCATAAATCAGATTTCCCTCTGTAGATCAACTTCTCTCTGTCCAAAGAAATGATAACTCACAATTTCTCACCTAAATTATGCTTCAGTTCATCGCACTTGACAACTATGTTTAGTATGAAGAACCACATAGAACACTCTGTGATGTGCCTTCACTCAAAGTCAATTTGGGATAAAGAGTGGACAAATCATCAAAAACCACCATACAAACAAGGGCATCATGATTTCAACTTGAGACTCAATCGTCATAAAAGTTCTAATATTATTTCACAAACCATTTCTACCCAAAATTTTTAACCTGCTAAATGAGGCCCAAGTATGGACCAAATATTAACTCAACCATATGGATGAATTATTTGGAATTAAAACATGTGTTTGAAATACTTTTTGATTAAAATGAAAGATAAATTGTGTTGAATATGCTGAATTTTTAGTAATTTATCAAATATATCACAACTTTTATTTTTTAATACTACAAATTACGACTTATAAAAAATACATAAATATATACTCCACTATAACAATGTTAGTGACAAAACTCATTAGTGCTTAAATAGACTTTTTTTCATCATGTCCAACATTGTTTTGAAGCATCTTATAAACTATGGCGACTTTTTGACCTTTTTATGATTTTTAAAAATTTGACCTTTAAAAGATCATAAAAAATAATATACTCATTTTTCAAACTTTTACTGAAATTTTATTGGATTATTCTAAACACTAGGAAAAAATTTCATGTCAAAATTTCAATTGTTGAAGTTTTTAGAAGGGTAACAATTTATCATAGTTAAGCTTTTTCGCCAACTAGGATACACAAATATGCATTTTTTTATAGGTCGTGATATCTAGTATTGAAAAATAAAAGTTGTTATATATTTAATATTCTGCGCATAGTTCAAGATATTTGAAGTAATGTACCCTATAATGAATTGTAATCCTACTATAAAAACATGTATCAAATGTGAGCAATGATACTTTGCAAGTAAGTTCAGTCTCAAGTGTGAGTTTTCAAGAAAAAAAATGCATGGAAAGAAACAAGTTGATCAATGATGGTTTAACTCTATGGTCAACCAATTGAGAATTTTAACATGAGGATTATTCTCAAAAGAGAGAGAAAGCCCACTTGCCAACATTGCAAGCCACTGTATTGACCTTCATTAATCACAAAGTTGCACATTGCAAGGTCCTGAAGTATTACCTTTATTTGAAACAAGGGCCAAAGAAGCTAGCCGACCACAAGCAGCAGCCTTTGCACCTGATGTCAATGCATCTGCATCGACAAGCTTTACAACACCTCCAGTTGAGCCGCCCTTGTTCAAATTGAGGGCTTTGTCAATTTTAACGGATTATGTTGCATTTCAATTAAACATGATTGCAACAATAGCTTTTTTCCATATTGAAGTGATAAGTAAATGAATTTAAACCTCAAATGTGTAGGGAGCCTTAATTGCAGACGATGATGGATCATGATGACCAGAGGCTTCAACTGCAGATGAGGCAGTCCCAGGAAGATCCTTAACATTTAAAAAGTTAGGGGTATCATCTGATGCAGAAAGAGATAGATTTACACCACTCGTTGAAGCTTCTAACCTGAGGGTATCAAACAAACAAGGGGACAACGAAAGCAGATCAAGATGTGAGATTGACAGATAGACTTCCAATCATCCAAATGAATATCAGGAATACTCCAATGAAAAAACAGAAATGTGTTCTGAGATATCTAGAGGCCAAACAACCTCACGTATTTTCCTGCAAGCCTTTGTATATCAGCAACCACATCACCATCTTCGCATGCCACGAAGACAACCCTCTCCTACAAAAACACGTTCAATGCTAGTCTTAGTTAACACGTGCTGATAATACAAGTAGGCTTTCTTAGCACGGGACTTACCTGCCGGGCCCTGACACCAAGATGGGATAAGTGAGGTAGTTCTTGCAGTAACACAACTCCAACTATGTTTCTACCAGCAGCTGTTACCTGCATTACAAATTAACCATGTGAATCCGTTGCCTCAATATGCAAAAACTATAATGGAAATACAAAAAGAACAAGACATGAAAACCTCCTCATCTCCATCAGCTTTGTTGACCAAAAGAATAACAGGTCCTTTTGCAGCAGATGGCAATGATCCAGGCACAATGCTCTTTACCTACAGAGGAAGAATTTTGTATCAGACTGATTATTCTTGTATATAAGAAATACTTACAAATACATAAGTGCATATGTTTGAAAGTACTTTACTATTGTTTCATTTCATAGAAAGGAAAACACAGGGATTGGGACTACAGAAAGGATAATTGCTGGTGCAACAAATCAATTACACGTCATGTTGAGAGTTTACTGATGCAAAAGGATCAGTTAATAGTCTTGTGGCTCTAAGTGAACTAAGGCATTTGCTAAACTGGTTGTGATACATGTATGACTCCCCTTGTATGCAGCTCATCAATTTAAGGAAGACCAAAAATGAGGAACGACATAACCAATACTGTTGCTATTAATCATTCAAGGTCCATCACTTAAAATGTGTTGAAGGTACCGGAACCAATGTGCCAGAAGCAGCTCCAGAGACCAGAACATCCCAACCTTGAGAACCGAGTAAACTTCGAACAGCTTTCAGAAGCAGAGTACACATTTTTGAAACCTGGAAAATTACCCTATACATGGCATTCCCATATCAGATACGGTTAAAAATCAATCTCTAGCAGTAAACAACTTATGATTGCGAAAGTTTAAGTTCAAACACACCCGGCACGAATCTCAGCTTCAGCATATGTTCTTACACTGTTCTCAGGAATTCCAAAAGCTTTACCTAACAACTGCCAAGGTCCAGGAGAAACTGTTAATAATGACATTTTCTACACAACTTTACAAAAATGTCAGTAAACCACTACTAGATATGAAGAAATACATATTACAGAAGATAATAACGTCAAAATAAACAACCAACCATCAGGGATAAATAGAATAAGAGCACCAATGCTTTGTCAACCAAGAAAGCCAAATCTAAACTATAAGGCACAGCACAAATGAAAGCGGTTTTGGTTTTCACAACTTTTTATACCTGCACTTTTTGTGGAAACATTTGAAGAAGTGCTTCAGAATATTCCTCAGTTAGCCTTCTTGCACGATCGAGAGTAGCTTTGAACCTCAACGCCCAAATTATCTTTCCATCTTCGCTCCCTGAACAAACAACAGGAGGCCAACAAGTGTGGTATATGGATAATGTCCTCGCTATGTGTGTTCAATGTCTCAAGACTGTAGGAGGCAAAGGACAAGAAGGTTACCTTCCCTTTCAAAGAGACCTTTCTCTTGCCAGGCAAGAAGCTCATTTCCAATCACCACACATTCTTCAGGCTTCCAACCAGATAGACCTAGCTGATGCACACCAATTGTCAGGGCACCAAGTGGATCATTCCAAGAGCTTACATTTTTTGATTCCACATTGTCTGAAAGCCACTTAGCCCCTCCTGCAGCTTCAAGTGCATTGATAAATCTATACAAAAGAAATTCAGCTCATGAATAAATACTGATGGTAAGAGATCTTGAAAATATATAAGTTTAACACTATAGAAGATATGGATATGCAAAAACGAATTAGATCTTGATCCAAATGCGATGCAGATCAAGAAAGAGTAAGATTGACATATTCAGCATAGGGGACTGTCATCTAGATGAGACCATATAATCTTATGTTCATCTTTCTTCAGTTTGAAAGAGTGTAGTTTAATCAGGAGTTGATCCAATATTCTACAAATTTAGGAGGTAATGGAACCTATAACAATTTCATGGTGGCTGGAATAAAGACATTCAATTTTGTGCTTCATGTAGGTTATGCATCCTTTTAGTCTCTAGCATACCTTTTTCTTTAAGTATAACATGATTCACAAGGTTTCCTCACTGGTCTCAAATATGTCGATTGTGGACTCAAATTCAGCAAGCCTCGGAGAGCCATAGTAAAAGTCATTTATGTCTCATTACACAGTGAAAAACATAAATCAAGTTCTTAGAACCAGATTACAATCTGGACACTTAAACAAGTGTCTCAATTAAGATAAGACAAACTTGTTTATACCTGCTTAAAAGAACAAAAGAATAATCTTCAAGGCCAATTTCACAAAGTCGCCACTGTAAATAACACCCAAACCCGTAAGAAGCAGAAAAATGGAATCAGAGGTAGCAGATATCAAACTCTGACTTTTTCCCTAGTTTGATTGAATTGCAAATATCTAAAGTGAAATAATCTCACCTTTTGACGCATAGCTATTGCAGAATCAGGAGCATCATTTCTCAAACCACTTTCAAGACCTTTTACAATTACATCTCTTAATGCATTCAAGGATCTCATAGTTTTCATCAACTCAAAAGTATTATTCGAGTCTCCAATGCTGTCCATATTCTGAAATTTACATATCCCTCCCATCAATTGATAAAGAAAACAGAAAAAATAAATTTGAGCACAATGGCCGATTTCAAGTAAAACTAGCCAGACAAATGTAACTAGAGAAATGGAAGAAAGCAAAAAAGGAAAACTGTTGAAGGCATCTACCATCTGGAGAAAGTATATAAAAGGAGAGAAGTAAAGAAAAAAGAATTGCCCATTCACATCATAATTTGAAGCATCAAAATATAACTTTTGCAACCTATCAAATAGTTTTGAAGGAATTGCAGCTTTGAGAAGTATAGAAACCAATAAATGAGATACACAGCGCTGCATCTGGAGACTCCACATTAAAGTCAATGCAGAAGCAAAGTTAAAGAAACGATAAAAATTCTCTTAGATATGTAGCACAAAGTGTAATTAGAGACTACGTATTTTCGCATATTACTTTTGATTTTTATCCTCAATGTTAAATCAATTTATCATTATACTGTGAATCATATGACAAAATTATGGAAGTCAACCAGAAAGAGAAAATAGTATCAAGGAGAGCATAGTTACCTTTTTGCAGTCCAAGAAAAGTGTCAGAGCCGAAATACCTCTTTCATCCAAGGATTCCCTAATCGACTCAAGCTGTTCAGCAAGACTGTACAGAGAGAAGCTCTGAGAGTCTGAGTAAATGTATATTTGCAATATAATAAAGTAAAGAGATGTTCAATTTCACAAACATGAAAGCTGCATAAAACTTCATAAATTTTAAGTTAAAAACAGGGTTTAAGCCAGGGTCCACCACCAATTAAAATTTTAATAAAATTTTAGTGTTAATCAAACCTTCCAGCATTGAAGAAATCTTTGAGTTCACGGTGGAATATTTTGAACTGCTCAACGAAAGCTTCACTATATTCTCCAGGGGTCTTAGTAATTCTAGCAAGCATTGCTTCTGTAGCAACTAAATCTTCTGGTCCAGCATTGCGATGAAGCTTGTTTTGTATAGTATGCTTGATTTCTTGCTGGTAGTGCAAAACAAGAAGAAAGAATTAGCAGGATGTGCCTAATTGCAGTAAAGACCACTTGCCAGTTGCTTTATGGTGTCTAACCTTAAGGTCATGAGGGATATCATTACGGTGAGCAATATCTCTAATTCGTGTTAGTGGAACAGATGCTGTAAATTCTGCCTTGAAAGATGGCAAACATGGATGAATCTTTCGGCTGACAAGTATTTCCTGGTCATCAGATGTAAGAGATAGAGCTTAAAAGAAGAAGAAAACTGGCATTGGCTTAATTTAAATCAACCACAGGTGGAACTTAGCTTGACAGCAGACGTGGCAAAAAATGGTTGCACAAGACATCGATTCATTTTTTACTTGTGACAAGGAAATTATGAAATTATCTCAAATTCCCGGCATAAGCCAGTTTTATCAGCACCTATTGACCAGAATTCTCAAAGCTAGTGATGCAAAAGCTAGTGGCACTCAAAAGGTACATACAGTTATGGGTGACAAATGGCTTCAAGAGACACAAATAAACCCAGTATCAACTTCAGTATTTGAGATAAAAATATTCTGTATCGAGTAAACATTTTCTTTCTTGATCATTATTACTTAGAGACACAAGGTTTTAACCATGCTACTGATACATGATAAGCAGAACCTTAATGCAATCATTTTCACAAAAAAACTGCCTTACTTAACACAAACAAAATCACAAGCAATTATCATTCTAACAACAATATCTCCAGAAATAGAACATGACATCCCAACAATAAGGCAAACAGACAACGTTAATGACTTTTTACTGTCGTAGATTTTGAAAGAAATTAGAAAATACAGAATACATACAACTCTTGTTAGGCAAGCAAATAAAGCAACCATCAAGCACCCCAACCATCGCAAGTAAATGATATAGCACCTGTGGTGAAGTATCTCTCATGCAAGAAAGTCGCTCCAGTTCCCGGAATATTAGTCTAGATATTTCAGCATGCCGATTTGGTCGGTGATGACCTCCATCTTCAAAGCAAGGAATTTGGCCTGTATTAATCCACTGAAAAAGGAAAAGATCTAAGAAGCCACAAAAGAAAAGCTAGCTAGATAACAAGAAGACCAAAGTTATAAAGAAAACCTTCAGATAAATTGCACAATATATAAGAGCCTCCAACCGATTGCCAGTTTGGATACTTCCTACTAGGAGCTCACGTACAACTTCAAGCTTAAAACAGAAGGGATAGCAGCGTTAACAGAAAGTCATTAAGACACATAAACATGTGTCTCTAATTAACTATTTACCAAAAGGAGCCGAAATATATATCCTAGAAACTGAGACCAGAGATGCAGAAACCATACCTTTCTCCACCAGTTTCTGGCACTTCGATCACCTTCCACTAACATTAAAGCCAATCCCTCAAGGCCTGAAGTATCCGACCTTCTTTCAGTTTCTCTGGCACGATGATCATTTGACCGCATGAAAGACACATCCTTCCCTTGCCATTGCCCAACAAAAGGACTTGATTCCACATCCAAAACCGTACCAACACTAGCAGAACCGTTGTCGCCCTTATCCTCTACTAACTCCACGTTGTCTCCTGAAACCACAGGCAATAAATCAACAGCTTCCCCAGTCGCATTCCATCGACATACCATTTCAAAACTTCCACTATTTGGCAGTTCCAAAATTCGGTTATCACCACGTTCCCATATCACGCTCTTGTCTTTACTTACAATAACAAACTTAAATTCAACAGATTCACCCCCTTTCAAATCCAGATTACACACCCATCCAGCTTCTGTCCAATTCATAGGCGTCTTCTTTTTCCATGAACCCAATTCTTTTGTCGATCCGAGAATGACTACATGCTCACCAAATTCAACTTGGTGATCCAGCCGAACGTTAACCTGCACGTTTCCACGACCCCCCTTCGTTTTAGTTTTCTTCATCTTCTCCTCCTCTCTACAACAAAATGTCATACCATCGAACATCAAGCGTAGTTTTAACTCTCTTTTTGGTTTCCTCTAGGAATACCACACAAAAACAAACAAAAGCAACAAAAAGAACGCATAATGGTACCTGGTTTCCGTGGAGGAAACAGCAGAAACAGCTCTTGTGAAACTCTTTGAGGTTGGCTCTTGAAAACACCGATTGTAAGAAGGGAAAAAGATCCTGGGATGCGAGAATCGAGACCCAAAATGGTGACAGTGAGATGAAGTGTGGGATTTGAGTTGGTTACGGTGTGCAAGGATCCTGGTGCAGTGCAAGGCACGAAGAGAATCCATCGTCTTTTTAAAGCCGTGACAATATCAGCTAGGCTGTTACAGAGGAAGAACAGAACAGAACATAACAGAACAAAAGGAAACAGAGGTTGCTTAATTTAAACAGAAGAGAGGAGAGAGTCAGAGGGAAGGACAGCTTAGAAGTGGAAGAGAAGAGCGACATGACGAGTGAAGCTTGGAGATATTTTCGCCACGTTGTGACACGTGCTGTCTGAAATCTCAAAAAACAATAATATCTCCCGTTTTTTTTTTAACCTACAGAAATTTATATTAAAAGAATAAATATTTTTTAAAAAACTCATTATTAAATTTATATCTTTGGTTATAATAATAGAACAATTAAGAAAATGGGTAATTATAAAAATAACTTTAACTTTACTTAATTTTACAATATTAACTCAACTCTATGATGCCTTAATATATATAAAATGATGTCTTTTTTGGAATAGAAATAAAGTTGGAACATGTTAAGTGATACAGAAGATTTGAACCCCTCAATTCTCGTATTACTTGACACTTCCTCGATAAGGATGTCAAACTCGATCTAACACCAAAGAAGTGAATACCGTACCGTACCGGCCGAAAAACGAAATCGGTACGGCTATAAAGTTACCGAGAGTAAATTCTGGTAGGTACCGACCGTTTTCGGTCAGTACTAACCGGTACCCAGAATTCCGGAATTTTTCGGACCATTTCGGTAAATTTGATAAATCCCAAGGACCAAATTGCAAAATACAAAAGTTAAACCTAAAAAATCTACCCCCCGACCCTCTACCTTTCTAGACTCTTCTTGGCTCATCTTCGGACTTCGGTTTCTCCTTCTCCACGCCGCTGCTCCTCCGTCGTCCGATCTCGTCTCGCC
>JANSVB020000095.1:494894-508266 GCA_025504935.2 Erythroxylum haughtii
GACAGTAAGTGGGTAAGTCCTGTTCAGGTGGTTCCAAAGAAATCTGGAATCACCGTTGTGCAAAACGAGGAAGGTGAATTGATTCCCACCCGAGCGCACACTAGGTGGCGAGTATGTATTGATTATCGAAAGTTAAACGCTGCTACTCGTAAAGATCACTTCCCCCTTCCTTTCATTGATCAAATGCTTGAGAGATTGGCTAGTTATGACTTTTATTGCTTTTTAGATGGCTTTTCAGGTTATCTTCAGATTCCGATCGCACCGGAAGATCAGGAGAAGACCAGAGGCGGCTGGCGGCGAAGAGGAGGAGGCGGCGTGGCACAGAGATGAGAAGAGGGAGAGGAGGAGTCACGTGGTGAAAGTCGGGGCCTCGGGGTTAGGGATTTTTAGGGTTAGAAATTTTTCAATTTTGCATTTAGATCTTTAGGTATTAAAAATTTTACGGTATCAGCCAGTACTAACTGGTACTGTCGGTACCGACCGAAAACTACCGATATCGGCCGGTATTTTTGGTCGATACCGATGGTTACTTGTATTGTTCCAGTTATCGGCCGGAACAGTATTGTATCCATATCCATGAATGATACCCATTCCTCTAGATTAGGAGATGAATGAGGTATTACTAAAAAATGGGTAATCAAAATAATGATTATATAATCATAATCTCTTACTAAACTCAATATTTCATTCCATATCCATTTCCTTTTTTTTCATGCCCACCAAACAAGCACACCCTAAGTCAACGTATTTAGTATACAATATTCGTCGCTTCGCAGGTGTTTGCGGAGGGTCATAATATATGCAGTCTTTCTTTTGTATCTTTAAAAAGAGACTATTTTCATGAATTCAATATGTGATCTTATGGTCACAAAAGAATAATTTTATCAGTTATCCCAAAGCTTTTCCTAAAAAAAGTTGGATAGAAGAGATTTATATACAGATGCAAAATGAAATTAATTATATAAAAAATCTAAACTTTTCTTAATTTTCAATTATTGTTCAAACTTAAAAAAGTAGCAATAAAATGTTCACATTTTTAATTTTTTTCAATTCTAACACAAATTTCAAAACATAGTGATAAAATAATTAAACTTTCAATTTTTTTCAATTCTAACTTTAACGTGAGTTGTTTCCATTAAATTTAAAATGATTTAAATTATGTTATGCAGTTCCAACAACCTTATTGATACAGTAAAATAAATAACATTGAGTTAGAATCGTAAAAAATTAAAAATTTGAATATTTTTTATCACTTTTTAATTTTTGAGCTAAAATTGAAATTATCGCAAACTTGACCCTCCTTTTTTTAAGGTAAGGTCATAAAACGAAAAATTGAGCTTTTTTTTGTACGATTAAACCGAAAAAGAGATAGTGCATTTTTTAAAGAATTATTATTAAATGATTAAAATAAATACTACTGCAGTCATCTGTCAGCTCCCATTTTCTTTCTCTCGCTGGTCGCTGCTGAAACCCCAAATCGGACCGATGTATGTTGTCGTTTATCCGGCCTAATCGGCCGTCTGCTTCGATAGCCCTGGTCGACCAACTTTATCCGCCAGTATCTTCACTTCCCTTCGCAACTGGGCTGAGATTTCAGATTTTTGTGCTCACTCAACCACCCTGTACTCTCGAAGGTATGAGACTCTCAACCATTTTCATGAAATTTCTGTTGCCTAAGCAGAAATATTTCAGTTTTTGTACTCGTTTTTGTGCAATGAAGTTCTCTTTTGAATTTAATTTGTCTTCAATTGTTTGAGTTTATGTTCTTATTTGCAAGTTCCCATCTTGGAAAATCTCATAACTTCAAGATATGCAAGGGCACTCATTTCTAGAGAATCAACTGTGAATCAGCAGATTTTCTGTCGATTTTGTCTTTTTTTCCCCTCCCATTTGGACTTCGTTTAGAATTGGAGAAAATAGCCTCCTTTCAATTGGGTGTTCATGCTGTCAGCGGATAGTAGGCATTCGCTTAACTTTTTTCTTGGGAGCAGCTTCACATTAGCTAAGGCTTTTAGACTATAACGTAGATACCAGAAAATTAGAGAACGAATGCAATACGTTGTTGAACGAGTCAACTTTATTTCGCTTTTTTTCGTGGGTTGAATGAGGCTGAATTCATGCGTAGTGTACATTGCCTTTTTCCTTTTGTTGTTTAACCTTGATGTCAGTGAGCTGTTTGTTTGGGGAACTTGAGTCTCTACTGCGTGCCACCTTTACCCGAGTATGGTGATGCCATGATTTTGATGAATTGTGGTTTATTTCTTAATTGATGTGGTTGTTACATGTCAGGTCAATTTAACTACAATGGAAGAAGTGTCCATTTGGAAAATTTGAAAGTTTATGAAATCTTCCTTTTCCACTTTGCATCTATAATCTTTCACGCATCTGGACTCAAGATTATTCAGGAAATAAAATAAGAGAGGGGACCAGAGATGCAGACAGCTTCTCATCTTCATTCGTCCCTGTGCTTCTCTAATCAATACAGGTCTTTCCTCTGCCTCTTATGTGCATACATATCTTCTTTTCCGCCTTGAATTGAAGAAAGAAGTTGTTTTAACTTTCAATGAAAATAATTGAAATTAGAGTTTATTGAAGCACTAGATGAATTGCAGAAGAAGCTATGTGAAGCCGGTTTGTTGGAGGAAACTGAAGATCTCAAATTTCAGTCCACTTGGTTACCATAGAAGATTTCGTCATTTTAGAAGCCAGTTGCTATTGCCAGTTAATAAACTGTTTGCGATTCCAAACACAAATGATGGCCATCCTTCTGCCTCAGTTGTAGATGATGACACGAACTCTAACCATGTACCCAGTTCTGAAGCAGACAAATTTCTGAGTAAATGGTCACCTCCCGGGTACCTTTGGAGGGGGTTATCAGTTCTTGTATTGACAGGTCAGGTTATAATCAGGACTTTAAATGGGAAAGTTCACTGGAGGAATACTTTGCAACAGCTGGAGAGAGTTGGACCAAGGTCTGTTGGGGTCTGTCTCTTGACTTCAGCATTTGTTGGCATGGCTTTCACCATTCAGTTTGTTAGAGAGTTTACCAGATTGGGTTTGAACAGGTCTGTTGGTGGTGTACTGGCTCTAGCCTTTTCAAGGGAGCTAAGCCCTGTAGTTACATCAGTTGTTGTTGCAGGGCGGATCGGGAGTGCATTTGCAGCAGAGTTGGGGACAATGCAGGTTTCTGAGCAAACTGATACATTGAGAGTCCTTGGTGCAAACCCTGTTGATTATTTGGTCACCCCTCGAGTAATTGCTTCATGTCTTGCTCTACCCTTTTTAACTTTGATGTGTTTCACAGTGGGGATGGCATCCAGTGCCTTACTGGCAGACGCTGTCTATGGGGTCAGCATAAACATCATATTGGATTCAGCTCAGAGAGCGCTTAAATCATGGGATTTAATCAGTGCAATGCTCAAGTCCCAGGTTTTTGGTGCGATCATATCTGTTGTTAGCTGTGCTTGGGGAGTGACCACAATGGGAGGTGCCAAGGGTGTTGGAGAGTCAACAACTTCGGCTGTGGTTATATCACTTGTTGGTATCTTCATTGCTGATTTTGTGCTTTCATATTGCTTCTTCCAGGGAGCTGGAGATTCACTGAAGAATTGCGTATGACCAACATATTTCTTTTTATCTTACTATGCTCTGTTTAATAGTATCTGAACATACAGAAGCATTAATGCCACTTCACCATTCCTGCTTAACCAGTGAGTTTGTATTACAATCCAAAAGAAAGAGAAGCAACAAAAATAACAGAGAATGACATTGCTAAGGCAGAATACAAGAGTTTGTGCTGTTATAGAGATTTCGACGCTTTTCTGACATTGGCAGTCACAATTTCAATGGTTTAACTTTTGATGGTGTGGGGTATGTCTTCTGTGGACAAATTTCCTGCTTGATATTGATTAAAATTTCCAGCATTCCTCTCTAGAGTTTGGAGCTCTTAATTCACGCGAAGCACATACATCTATACGTTAACATACCTTTGTGAATGTTACACCTATTTACTCTCTCTGAAAGCGATCTCAGTGGACTGTTGATAAACGTTTTGTAGTATGAGCAAAGGATTATATCTTAGTTATGAAAATGGAGAAAAAAGACAATACTAAGAAGAGTTAAGATACTTCTCTAATATATCAGCCACTTCCCGAGCCCAAGCCTTTTTCTCTGACTGGTACAAAACCATATTTTCGTGTGTCGTGAACTTGTGAATGTTGAAGAAGAGCATAATCATAATGAAATACAAGCTCCATCCTCGAAACCAAAATCCAATACAAACTTTAATCAGGGTACATTCAATTACTAGAACAGCGTGTCTTATTCCTTCTCCTCCAGATGTTCTGCTCGCTTTTAACATGCAAAATCTTAACAACACAAGGTTTAGAGTCTCTAGACAGACTCGAAACTAAAATCTAGTATAACATGTTCTTCTCCGCAAACCTTAAGTCTTATTTAATATCACTCTCCTTTTAACAGACAAAGTCTTAACAGTACAAGGTTTAGAGTCTTTAGCCAGACTTAAAACTAAAATCTAGTACAGCATGTTCTTCTCCGCAAATCTTAGTCTTATTTATTATCACTCTACAAAAGATTCATACGCTGGCATGCTCAGATTGAACCTCAAAGAAAACCATGAAAGTGGTAAGGAGATAGCATAGATGCGATGAAGGGGCTTGCTCTATACAGCCTTCCATGAGGACAGTGGTGGAGTTTCAGATTCCTTGAAGGTAGCAAAGCCAGCCATGTATCTCTCACCCTTTACAGTATCTGCTGAAGCAATGGCTTCAAGTTCGGCCATTTCTTCTGGTGTCAGTCTCACAGATAAAGCTCCGATGTTCTGATTGAGGTTTTCAATCTTGGTGGTCCCAGGGATGGGACATACATCGTCTCCTTGGTGATGGACCCAGGCCAGTGCTAGCTGTGATGGAGTGCACCCTTTCTTCGCTGCAATATCATTAACCCGCTCAAACAGTTTCTTGTTGTGCTCCAGATTTTCAGGCTGAAACCTAGGTAGATGCTGTGACAATCCAAAAACTCATTTCAGTGATGAAACAATGGCAACTGAAAGAAAATATCATGAAAACATACTTCACCTAACTATAAATGCCTGATACAGGTTCCCTAATAGTATATTCACTTTGATTAATTATAATGACCAACCTTCCGAAAGTCGTCCTCAGTTAAGTTATCAACCATTTTAGGTCCTGATGAAAAGAACCCTCGTCCTAGAGGACTGTATGCAACAATCCCAATGCCAAGTTCCCTGGAAAGTTATTGAGACTAGATGAGGATTGAATATTTATATGATTTAAACACTAATCAGCTCCATAAAGGAGGTTGTTTCAAAGATGCTCAACCTGCATGTAGGAATTATCTCTTCCTCCACATCTCTTGACCACAAGGACCACTCCAACTGTAAGGCCGTTATTGGGTGAACAGCATGAGCTCGTCTGATTGTTGAAGCAGAGGCCTCAGATAAACCAATATATTTTATTTTACCCTCTTCAACCAGTTTCTTGAGTTCCCCAATCTTGCAAAGACAAAATACAAAACTTTAAAAACTTTCATCAATTCCATAGGGGGACAACTGTATTAGCCATCATCAAATTGACTACACGTTAGCTGCAATTAGTTGTAGTTGCATTACTACTCCACAGTGTTAGTGCAATATACCTATATCCCAAATTAAAAACTTGAAATCACACGATGTAGATAGAATAGCATAGTAAGAATTGCTAGATGAAGACATGGAATGTCATTACCCAAAGTTGAAATTAATTTTGCAATTTGCAGCAGGGATCTGAACGAGATTCACATTCACAAGGCATGATGCATTATGCATTATGCTAATGGTTGATTGATTTTAGATATTGCAGCTTCAGCATACAATTGATTTATAGAGATTTTAAATTATAGACCATCATCATGTTAGTAATTGTTGCATCGTTATGGAGATTTACAAAAGATACACCAGATGCAAAGCCAGAAGATTTCACAACGTCAGAGTTAGATAAGCAAAACTCCTATTTTTTTTCACTTGGTCAAGTTTCAACCTCATCCCAATAAGGTTTAATGTAATAATTATACGGTTTGGTCTATCTCATGCACATACCAGTGAGGCCTCGTCCAATGGCGTCTTTGACATTACCCCATTGGAATATTGGATCTCAGTTCTAACCAACACATATCCTAAATGCGTTCCCCAATAGTTCAAGTTCAATGTCTGCCTTTTCTTTGACTAAGTTCTAGTTTCGTAACAAAGTATCATATTACAGGCAATCTCTTAGCTTTGCAAAAGCATAGACTAATGTGTCATTCATACATATAAAAGTAGCTTAATTTGCAAAAGATGAGATAGATAAATGGAAAAGGAATCTTAACAATCCACATAAAAGTAACTTAAAAGAGTAAAGGATGAGAAGAGGCAAAACCGTGACTTCAATGGGAACTCTGGTATCAACGCGATGTTGGTAATAAAGGTCAATGCATTCAACATCGAGTCGCTTCAGGCTGGCCTCACAAGCAGCCCTCACATAACCTGGATCTCCACGAAATTCCCTTTTCCCTTCCTCATAGCTTATACCAAACTTGGTTGCCAATTCAACTCTCTCCCTCACTCCTCCTTTCAAAGCCTGCACTTGCATTTTCAAACCACACACAAAAAAGCAAAAAGAAAGCAAAAAGAGAAACAAGGACATGGGTCAGCCACTTTCCATAACTAGACAACACGGAATCGAAGACGAGACCTTTTTTTTTTTAATTTAGTTACTGATAACAATCACTGTAATAAAAAAAGTAAAAATCTAACCTTGCCCAGAAGAATTTCGTTGGTTTTAGGGCCATAGATATCGGATGTGTCAAGCATAGTAACACCTCTATCGACGGCGTGATGGATGAGAGCAATCATGTCGGATTCCGGTTTCGGAGGGCCGTAGAAGGCGGACATGCCCATACAACCAAGTCCCTGAGCTGACACCTCAAGCCCTTGTGATCCTAGCTTTATTCTCCTCACCGCCATGTTAAAGATTGAAACTTTACGTTCAGCAAATAGATTTCGGTGACCAGAAACAACCCTAATGAGTTAGATAGATGACAGCGGTAGTTGGATTATAAAAAACCCCAAAGT
The DNA here is from genome assembly GCA_025504935.2 of Erythroxylum haughtii. Taxonomy (NCBI): domain Eukaryota; kingdom Viridiplantae; phylum Streptophyta; class Magnoliopsida; order Malpighiales; family Erythroxylaceae; genus Erythroxylum; species Erythroxylum haughtii. The sequence goes on from JANSVB020000095.1 coordinate 502,024, forward strand.
GACAACTTATGGTCAATTCTTCTTGGCTGCGGCAAGGAGAAAATGATTGTGAGGGTAGGTGGAAGGAGACAGGTGCTGTCCGCTTACGTTAGAACTTAGGCCAGAAATAGGAAAATAACACCAAAATGGAAATAGAACGGTCTGAAGTGCTCTGCTTAGATAAGATAATACGTCAGCAAAATCATTAAAGTGAACGAGGAAATGTCTACAACCTTCGCATTCCTATTTCTCTTTTTCTTTATAATTTGTCTAATTTTATAATATTTTATTGTATTCAGTGAATTTCAACCATTTATTTTTGTAAGATTTGTATTTATTTATGCGAGATTTACGCGAGACTCACATAAATAAATGACTGAGATTCACTGACCTCTTTTCTTTTTCTTCGTTATTGGACACTTGTCCCAAAATTTAAACGTCCCTTCTGCAATTCAGTATTCGAAGAAGTCAAGGCTTATGAATTGAGACGAGACCCTTGGCTTGGGAACTCTTGCTTTGCTAGCAACGGTACTGCCCATTGCTGAAGACTTAATTCAACGGATGCCACTGCTTCTAACATTTTCTCTAATGCATCATATTGGTCCCTCTTCAGGAACATCAATCACACTGTCGTTTGGCACAAACTCACATGGTATAAGCTTAACTCTCCTCATGCCTCAATCACTTTATGGCTTGTTATCAGAAACGTGACTTCCTACAATAGATAGAATAAAACATTATCTGCTCTGCCAAACGTGCATTCTATGCAAGTTTTCCAATGAAAATGTGGATCATATTTTCTTTCGATGCTAGTACAGTCGATGCATATGGACTGCATTTACTCATTTATGTAACCTAGCCAAGCCACTAGATTCCTGGTTAGATATTATTGAATGTTGTAGTAATGTTCAAATGAAATGTGAAGGGGGTTTATGGGTCTTCAAAGTTACCTTTAGCTACCTAGTTGCTGGCTTATAGGAAGAAAGAAACAACATGATATTTTGTGATTCTCTCAACACCAAAGAAACTTCTTTGCAGGTCTTTTGTAGCAAAATCATATAACACATTTTTGCTGATAAGGACAGCTATTGCTTTAGCTCTCAATGTCAACCCACCTGAAGAATCAACTAGCCATTAGTGATTTCTAATCATAGTAGTTTAGTCTTTGATTATATAGTCTTTTATGAACTTTTTTCAATTATTGCCTTATAATATTAATACATTCTTTCTTCTTCAAAATAAAAAATAAAAAAGGTAGTGATCTACATAGTAACTTATTAGAGAGGATTAGTAGAAATTTTGAGGCATGCAACCTTGTTTATACCAATGGAGAGATGTATCAATGGAACGTGGGTTTAAAGAGGAGCCGAGGGAGCTGATGATAGGGAAAGAGAGAGATCTAATGATGCCACTGAAAGTAATCTTTTCATAACAGTAGTGAGAGATATTAATTTGAATAAAATAGGAAAAGTAATCATAAAACCCTAATCTTATTTTATTATCATTACATATAAACTATTACTTCCTTTTCTTTTCACAGTAGTAGTGGGACTATAAAAACTACAAGTGACAACGTATGATCAATTCTTATTGGCTACGAAGAGTAGAAGATGACTGTGAGGGTAGGTAGAAGGAGACAGGTGAAGACTCCTTACGTAATAGGAAAAGAACACCAAAATGGAACGGTTTGAAGTGCTCTACTTGGGTAAGAGAATACGTCAGCAAAATCGTTAAAGTGAACGAGGACATGTATACAACGTTGGCATCTTATTTCTCTCTTCCTTTTTTAAGACAGAATCATTAGTCTAATTTTATAATGTTTTCTTCTATTTTATAAATTTCAATCATTTATTTATGCGAATCTTATGTTTATTTATGTAAAATTTACATAAATAAATAACTGAAATTTATGAGATAGAATAAAATATTATAAAATTAAACAGAAAATTCAGGCTAACTTTTTTCTTCTTTATTAGACAATTATCTCAAAATTTAACTGTCCGGCCTTCTGCAATTCGGTATTCGAAGAAGGTTGAGTCTTCTGAATTGAGACCCTTGTCTTGGGACTCTTGCTTTGCTTGCAACAGGACTGCCATTGCCACTTGATGATTGATGACTTCTACTACAATGAAATCGCCGATTTTTTGTTGAACTGTAACTAAGATTATTTAAGGTAGCTTAAGCTTTAACTTGTCTCTTTCACCTCTATCACATATGGCCTCCTTAGCCTCGACCCAGCTCCTCCTTAGCCTTCGACCACCACCGTGCCTCTTATTCTGGCCACTTGCTTTAGTTCAAATCCACTGCCCGAACCCAAGTCGCTTTAGCTTGATCCTATGCCCAATAGATTCTAGAGATTATGTCCACTAAATGGAGTTATGGAATGTTAAAACTCTAGGCAATTGCCTCGTCACATACGAATTCCTTATTTAAGGATTATTGTAGAAACTCTTTTAAATATATGGTAAATGATGGCAAAGTCACCTCCTTTTGGCAAGATCTCTGACGCCCTTGGGTCTTATAGTTGTTGTTATTGAAGCAACTCACCTATAAGAAACTTTATGTAATACGTAGTATAAGCTTTATTACGTATTTCGAATCTACATGAAAGGATAAAAAATAAAAGTAATGTGGAATATTTGGATTTCCGTTCTATCTCTGATTCCGATTCCGATTCCGAGCTCCAACCGTCTTCGAATCTCCCGAAATCTTTAGTGAAAAGTGCTCACCGAAATGCAGGCTAGGTCTTTTTACAGTTTTCTCAATACGTAAGCTTCCCTAACGGGTCAAGGATTTCTTATGCTTACGATTGATATGAGCAACTGTAGGAGACCTTAACTTTTATATAGTTTCCATATCAAGCTTTCCTATCACAAGGTCGATATGGATCCGGTCTACACTAATTGAGACCCATTTTTTACCCGAACTTCGACCTATCAATCTAGACATTATCTGGATCAAATTGCGCAACTTAACCGATAATTTATTTAAAAACCAAAAATGCAATTAATGTTATCCAACTCTATGAGACATATACAAAATTGTCTCTAAGGACAAAAAAATATCTAACAATCTCCTCTTTGGACAAGCATTAATTGTAGTTGACTCTATTTTAAAACAGTTTAAAAACTCGGTTAAGCCACGTTACTATATTAGTAGACTAAGTTTTAAAAACAAAACATTTTTTTCAAAGATAATGAAAGTCCATCATTTTGTCCCGTAAAGCTTTCGATACCGAAAAGTATCAGATATATATGTCATGTGTGACAAAGATTCAATACAATCACGAATACCTAATACCTCACTAATATGAATGAAAAAATGGAGTGTGGCAAGCTACGATGATACCTTTATAATCTAAATTATATCATCTTCATCTGTAGGTCTTGATTTCTCCAACTTTATGTTAAACCGCATATGCTAAACTGCATTAAAAAATCCTGTTTTCTCTCACCAAATGCTAAACCACATTAAAAAAACCTTTATGTTCTCAAATTGAATGCTAAACTGCATTAGAGAACCTTTATGAGAATAAAAACTTATATCCCCTATGTCATGTCAAACTTTATAAATATCTATGCTAAACTGTACGCGTCTAAATGACATAGGCATAAGGTTAATTTGTATATATATGCCCAATGACCTTCAAATGCTTAAGATCGACACAAATCTTAAGACTTTTATACGTATTATGACAATGTATGATATCACGTATTACTGAGAATAAACGATGATCATCTTTATCAATAAACCATCATACTATCATAATACTTTAAAATGTACAAATGTACATGGAGCCAACATAACAATCCCCTAACTAACAGTATCTAAGGATATCAAAACACCCATATTGTATACTTATGTCACAAACACAAGTGGGTGAAGTCCTTTAGTTAAAGGATTGACTCACAGTTCCTCAGTCTTTAAATGCTCCAAACCTTAATGTCACCTTTTCGTATCAACATCTTTATGACCAAATAATTGATCTTTAAATGTTATGACCCTGTGATATTCTTCGTTGTTATTAATCAACACTATAAAAAGAATACCACAGTAAAATTAAATCAGTTTAGCCACTAAATGGACCACAGACCACTCAGAAATCAAATTTCTGAGTTAAACCATCTATGAAGTAGCCCTTTAGCATGCACTCTGCATGCATAGTCAAGGAAGTTACACATGTCTTTTTGACACACACTTTTATGTCATTGTACCATCTGCAAACTTGAACTGTAAACTTAAGTGAACTTTTGATCATCCGAATATATAGCTAACTTTAAATCTAAATTCCCTATGAGGTTTGGTCTGTTGACTTTTCTATATGTCAACATATAATCCTTGATTCTTCAAGTATCTCAATGTTCGTTAGACTGCATTCCAAAAGTGTATAACTGGATTAACCAGATATTGACCAAACAGTCAAACATTGAATACAATGCCCTATATAGTATATAGCTGAGCATACATCAGGCTATCCACCGTACTAGAGTATGAAACATTCCTCAAAATATCTCTCTTTACTTTATTCTTTAAGTATTGTACCAAAGATTATCTCTCACAGTGAGAGACAGGTGTTATGATAGGTTTACTGTTAACTGTATTAAAGATTTGTAATACGCACTCAATGTATGCATTCTTTGAGAGGTCTAATGAGTGTTGAGATATGTCCTGGTGAATTTGAATACCTAGGACAGAAGATGCTATACTAAAGTCCTTTTTATCAAGGTTCTTGACTAAAAATTGCTTATCTTCATACTACATGGTCAAGTAACTTGATGTGAGCAATTTATCATCCTTATGCAGTAATAAGAAGATAATTTTTCTCTCCTTAACTTCATAGTATAGGCATATTTTTGGCTTTATTTTTCAAGAAGCTAGAAGAGGTCATAACCTTACCAAATGTAAGGTATCACTTTTAGGAGGTTTGTTGTAAATCATATATTGATCTGCATAACTCGCAAAACATGTCAGTACTGTTTGGATCCTGGGACCCTACAGATTATACCATATAGACTACTTTATAAAGGTCTTTATTCAGAAAGGTGGTTTTGACAACCATCTGATGTAACTTTATATCATCATAAGTTACAATTACTTTTATCACTCAAAATGTATCCTACTAGGATACAAAAGAAAAGGTAACATAAAGTCAACCTTTTTTTTTTCCCTCAGTGACCCTTTAGGCAATTGAGTGAGCCCATAAATCGTTAAACTTTATCTTGAAATCCTTTAGGTCCAAAACTTTATTTACAAATGACAAGCTTGATGCAAATCAACTAGCTCCTAGATCTTACTATACATCACGGCTTGCATCTCGTCATTCATCACATCCTACCATCCGTATTGGGTCCAGAAATAGCTTCTGTAAAAGTAACAGGATCCGTAATATGTCTAATAACATAGTCCAGTACACCTGACAAACTATGTTGTCAAATGGGATAGCAAGTCGTCTCACTCTAGTGGATTTACTTAACTGTATTAGATCTTGTACTCTCAAGAACCTCTGTGTATACCGATATGGGTTCTTATTCCCGTATAGGTACAATAAAAAGATCTAGATCCACTGGATCTAGCTGTATGAGTGGCGGGTACGTGACAACTGTAGTATCCATCCCGCTATCATCCGAAGAGTCAAAGGGCCCACCATCATCATAGACATGGTATTCTAGAAACTTAGATGTTCGTAATTCCACTATTCTAGTCTCTCTTTCTCTATAGTAAAATCTGTAGCACTAAAATTGTTGAGATATTTTACTAAATAGCAATGAAGGGAACGAGCATGTAATCTTTCTTTATAAAGATTATCCTATCTCAGTTGTAGTGCCCCCTTACCGTAGGGTACGTACTGGGATACCCGTGGGTCGTTCCGACGCATATCCCACAGCAAGGAAGTGCTACAATCGAAAACAATCACTAAATACTCGCATGGCATCAATACAATTAAACCGCATAATGCAAATCACTAAAATTTAAAACCACAATAATCTTTCATTTCATAATATCAATCCAAAATATAGACAAGTCTATCAGTTCCCTATAGTCTAATACAATATCCCAAAAAGGAAACTGATACAAAAGTCTATACTAAGTCATCCCCAAAAATCGTCCCAACTGACCGACCTGTGTGCCATCACTTCACTTGCCCTCGCACTCGCACAGCAGGAAACGTCTATCACGGGAACTAGGGTCCTACTAACGCTGTCCTGAAAAATATTTGCAATGTTGGGTGAGTTTGCGAACTCAATGAGAAACCATCATCGATGG
>JANSVB020000095.1:530111-540942 GCA_025504935.2 Erythroxylum haughtii
GCTTTCACTACTAAGCTTGATAGTGTAAGAATTCCAAGAAATGTACATGATGCATTCCAAGAACCTAAGTGGAAGGAAGTTGTACTTAAAGAAATGAAAGCTTAATAATAAAACATGAGAAATTGTGGATCTACCTAAAGGAAAAAAGGTGGTTGGTAGCAAGTGGGTTTTATAGGGCAGATGAAGAGATTGAAAGGTATAAGGCTAGATTAGTGGCTAAGGCTTTACACAAACCTATGGAATAGATTATGAGGAGACATTTCCTCCAGTTGCGAAGTTGAACACAATTAGAGTCCTTCTATCATTTGCTGCAAATTTAGATTGGGAACTCTATCAGCTCGACATTAAAAATGCCTTTCTAAATGGTACATTGGATGAGGAAATATATATGAGGATACCACCAGGTTTAGAAACCAAAGAAGAAAGGGGAAGAGTTTAAAAACTAAAAAAATCCTTAAACAACCTCAAACTGTCTCCACGAGCATGGTTTAAGAGGTTCGGTGACACTCTTTGTAGGTTTGGATACAAACAGGGACAAGCTAATTACACAATGTTTATGAAGTGTGGAAAAAATGGAAAGAAATCCATCTTGATTGTTATATGTAGACGATATTATAATCACAGGCAATGACACGAGTGAGATCAATGATCTTAAACAAAAACTGAGGTTGGAATTTAGGGTAAAAGATCTCGGAGAATTAAAACACTTTATTAGAATGGAGATTGCTAAAAGTAAAGAAGGTATTCTCATATCTCAATGAAAAGTATTCTCATATCTCAATGAAAATACATTCTTAATTTACTGGAGGAAATAGGAAAGATGGGTTGCCAAACCTATGGGAACTCCACTGGAGAGAAACTAGAAATTCAAGAAAAATTAAGAAGATCCTCCTATTGACAAAGGAATATACCAAAGGTTAGTACAAAAACTTATCTATTTGTCACTAACCAGACTAGATATTGCTTATTCTATAAGTATTGTTAGCCAATTTATACACTCTCCAACTCAAAGATATTTAGAGGTAGTCAACTATATTATGAGATATCTTAAAGGTAGTCCAGGTAGAGGATTAATGTTTCGGAAAAATGAGAAAAGAAGCATAGAAGGTTTCATGGATGCAGATTGGGCAGGTTGTATTGAAGACAGTAGGTCAACATTTAGTTATTGCACTAAACTATGGGAAAATTTTGTCACATGGAGAAGCAAGAAGCAGTCTGTAGTAGCAAAAGGCAGTGCAGAAGTAAAGTTTAGGGAAATTATACAAGAAATTTATGAAGTTATTTGGTTAGAGAGGTTGATGCAGGACCTATAGATCACCACTTCATCTCCCACCAAACTCTTTAGTGATAATAATTCGCCATCAGTATAGTAAAGAATTCAGTTCAACATGATCGAACAAAACTTATTAGAATTGACAGGAGCTTTATCAAATATGAAATAGAAGGGGGCATTGATCTATGCTATGTCCCTACTGAAGCACATGAAGCCGATATCTTCACAAAAATCATGCCTACACATAAATTAGAGACAATTCTAAGCAAGTTGGGAATGATAAATATCTATTCCTCAACTTGAGAGGGAGTGTTGGATAATTATTTTAGATAAGTTTAGTTAGCTTAGGAGATTATCTTCTAGGAGATAAGTTTATCTTCTAGATAAGATATACTACATAGATTGGATAAGTTAGTATATATGAAAAATCTAGTAGTTTAGTAGTATTAGAATAGATTATACTCGTATATAAATTACATATAATAAAACAAATAAAGTAGTTTTTTCTTCTGATATATTCTATACCCTCTTGTTTTAATATCAATGGTTGCCATTAAAGCAATTCATAGTTGTGTTTTGCAAAATCTTTACTAACTCCAGAAAACAAATAAGAAAACACAAGGTTGAATGAAAATCTAAAAGAAACAGGAATTGATTTTGAGAAAAATCAAAAGGAAAAAAACAAATAGAAAAAGCTTTCGTTGAATTATTGGTCTTGAAGGAGTAAACATGTCATGAAAACTCCAACAATGAATTGAACTCTTATCCATGTTTCTACTTCGTAACAAAATATCATTGTCTATACTTGATGTCTACTTTGCCGTACATGTCTGTCTGACAAATTTGTCATCTTACTTCAAATCTTGAACCACATCCCCATTCACAATGTCTTCACACTTGTTTGAAAGAAGGGAAAGGTAATTGTCGAGATTTATCAAGAACCACAGCTGACAAGTGCTTGGCTGCCAAAAAGCAAAGGCCGGAAGACAAACTATGAATTCCACTTCCAGCTATATACCTTCATAATTCCCAATACCAGAATTCATACTACAAGTCCACAACAATGGACAAACTAGACTTGAGTCTTGTGTCGCATGTAGTGTCTCAGTTGTCATTCCAACCACCCAACATCTTGAAGAACAACTGTTTAATTCTTCAGACACCAATTGCATAATGTTCTAAACTAGATTTAAGTCTTGTGCCGCATGCAATGTCTCATTTGTCATTCCAACCACCCAACAACTTGAAGAACAACTGTTTAATTCTTCAAAGGCACCAATTGCATAATGTTCTAAGTCTATGAGAGTTAGAACAAGGTTTCGGAGTTAGACAATAGTCAGGAGTGAAGGGAAAACAATAACACGACATTAAGGAGAAAAAGAAAATCGAAAGTATAGAACTATAGATCCCAAAGAGTACTAGCAAATGTTGTTCGAGTTCTACAACAGAGAAAAGCTAGCACTTTGACTTTAATTTTAGAGAAGCATTAGCCAGCCACCATAGGCGATGACAGTCGTCGAGTAGAAGGCCTGATCAATAGTGTTGTGAGCCATTGAGATGAAGCAAATACGAATAGTGAGGACTCAACTAGGAGTCAGAACCCAAGGCTTTGTTTGGAAAAGTATTGCATATTCGATTATTATGTGAGAATTGAAGTTGGAATTTCATAACCAAAAACAATTTTCTATGATAAAATGATCATATGATTTATTGTATTGATATATGCAACGTAGTTTTGGAAACAGTCTCTCTACTACTTACAGATAAGATTGCATACTATTGAACTTTCTCAAACCCCGCGTTAAGCGAGATTTTTACCAAATGTTATTGTTGTTATTATTTGATATATGCGTCGTAGACTAGTTCTCAATTCAACCACGTAAACCAGTGTTCAATCATTCATCCACGTCTTATGAATGAAGAAACTACAGCAAAGTTTATTCCATCCCAAACTGGGATCTCAATTTGAAACTCTAATGCCAATTTTCAATATCACTGATTCACTTGATGGTCCATAAAGTTTTGGTATCTTCTCCATGGTGAGCTTACTGAAAATAGGGAGCGAACACTGTCAAAACTTCCTTGTAGACAGGCTTCTTGAAATCCACAGCCTGGGAATGAAAGAAGAATAAGCAATTGATTAATGATAACACTAGAATGCCAAATATTTTGTTTGATTGATGCCAAATGAACAATCTGCGAGTAACATCTACTCACAAGGTCAATTATTTGCTCCGGATTCATCCACGACCATTCTCCAAACTCAGGTTTCTCGGTGCCATCACCCTGAAGATTAATCTCTTCCTCCTTCCCTGTAAATTTAAGTACAAACCTGTACTTGGCAATGTAGTTAACGTGTTACCATAACATGGGAGAAGTCAAAATGGTAAAGAAATGAAAAGCACTGGCATCACATTTGAGTGCAACTTAAATGGGATTAATTACAAACCTAAAGGCTTTTAGACAAAGTTGGAATCAGTTCAGACATGAATTGATATACATCACTCGGCTAAATGGCTAAAGAATTAGTGTATGAAGTAATTATTGAATCATAGTAGACCAAACCGCTCAGATACTCACCACTTTTGTGCTTGACCTTTCCAGTCAGATCCCCACTGTTGATTGAGCTTTTCTCTAACATGGGGTGGAAAGTCGTAGGTCAACCAATATGGCACCTGTACATATAATCCATCCAGTTTATACTTTACGTTGCTTAGAATTTAAAAGGAAAATTGAGGGAGACATTGATCAAACCAGAAGATCTCATTCAACTTTGGCACCAAAAATATCCACAACTTATTATAGATGAGTCAACCATTAGAAGATTGCCTGATACTCAAAAGGCCACCAAAAACAAAAAATATCAAGCATATAACTAAAAACCTCACGAATAGCATAATCTGCAGCAAAATTTTAGGCTTCACCAACCAATGAATAAGTACCTCACAACATCATGAGACAAATCATTGGATCAAACTACTAGACGGACCAAAAAGTCAGATCTCAAAATTTGGAATGAGATAATTTTAATGCAGTAGCATAATCTGCAGCAAAATTTTAGGCTTCACCACCCAATGAATGAGTACCTCACAACATCATGAAACAAATCATTGGATCGAAGTACTAGACAGACCAAAAAGTCAGATCTCAAAATTTGGAATGACAACCTTTGTTGCATTAAACTTATGGCCCCATTTCAAATTCAACCCACCGCTCCCCATCAAAGAACAATGATAGATTTCAATAAAAACAGATGAATGTGTATGTTGAAAGATTCTAGTTCCTATAGCAATGCAGGCAGCTACCTGCTGCACAAGCATTGTCTAGAGAAAGTTTGGTGAAAACGTAGGACTTAGCTTAAACACTCAAGTACTAAATTTTTTGGATGTGACGGCCAGTTTAGTATGAATAATGAACTAGATTGTCTTCAATGAAATAATATGTTTACATAATACAATTGGAATAGGAGCTCCATCTTATACTGCTTGCAGTTGCTCCTGAAATGAATTGCAAGACTCATGAAACTGCATTGTTGTCCAAAGAGAACATATACTTTTTATGGCTTCAACAACTAATAATACGATAAAAGGTTCAATCTCTTCAATCAGAAATTTAGGAGACCTGTAAAGGTCAGATCATTTTTTCAGTTAATTTTTGCATGCGGTATGGTTTCTTCACTCTATTTCCTTCTTATTGTCAGAAGATTAGATGTTAAATGCTCACCGCAAATTAACAGGCATTAAATAAATGTCAAATCGCAACATTGAACCAGACCAAAGCGCAAGGTTGAGTATGCACATGCTTCATTGTCAACTCAACAGACAAAAATCTTGTAGAAGAGAAAAGCGCAATTAAAGCCAAACCTCTGCTAGAACTTCCGCGGAACTTACTCCTGTCTCTTCTTTCAGTTCCCTTAAGGCAGCAACTTTTGGATCTTCATTGTCATCAATGCCACCCTGTTTCAAATAATTACTTAATTATCAGCATCTCACCCAGAGAAGCCACATCTTCCTGAAAGAAAAAGTCTCAAATACAGAGGCTAGCCTGTTCTACAGGAATAAAACTTTCAAATTATAAAATCTGCTGCTCTATTAATATGAGCTAGCTGAAGACGAATGCTATGATTTCTTTCTACCTTTCACATGACCAATCCCAAGGTGAAATATGAATGTGAAAGTAGTCCAATTATAATTTCAACAACCTCAATATGCAATCAATATGTAGGCATTAACTTTCTGATTTCTATTCTCAAATACCTTGACAGCCAGTTCTTTTATTGGTTGTTTCATTTAAGACGACTTTGTCGGCAAAAACACAAAGCCCCAAGTATCCAAATCAAATAAACCATTTATAAATTTGAACTAAGAGAAACAAACAAACTACCCATCTTCTTCTTCGTCAAAAGTAGAGGTTTTTATTTAGATAACAAGATCAAACTGATAGTTTGCCACATCTTCTTGCGCAAACCAGCCATTGACTATGTCCTGACCATTCAAAACTATCAACAACCATAAATTGATTCCAAAACCAGAATTCAATGTTTCCAAACACCAGATGATTTTCAGACAAAAAGAGAAACCACTCAACATTACCAACGTCAGTACCCAGAAACAGAATTTAACAGAAAGAATAAAAAATTAGATACCTGTGGCATCTGCCAAGCATTGGGTATATCTAACCTAGAAGCAGCAAATATCTGCAGAGGTCAAACAAAAAGAAGCTCAAAATCATGTTAACAGTTAACTTATCGAAGCACATTACGTTAAGTTAAATCAGCACCCACCTTCTTGGATGGATTTATGAGGCAGATGCCAACGTTTCTTCTATACCCTTCAGGGGGAGACTCCATGGAAGATGATACTAAAGGCAGACACAAGCACCTGGAGATTATTACATTTTGAGAGAAGAGTGGCAGCTTGGTAAATTTGGAGAACTTGAGAGGGTAACTTGGGAAGGATAAAGTGGACTTGGTTCTGGCACAGCGAAGAGGGGAGTTAAACAGTGCGGATCGGCACAAGGCCATTTCTCGGAACGTCACATTCTCCGGCTACTTAGTGCTTGTATTGGCATTTCGTCTAAATTACTAAAATATCCCTATTTATCGTGATAATTACCACATAGGTGCATATAAAAGCAAGTCCTCACTCCTCACCGGATAATTACGCATTCTTTCATGACTCGAATATATAATTTTTTTAGTGGCAAAGGAGTAATTTTATTTAATATTATGAATATCTTACCAAACTTAATATTGGATAGATTAGATTATGGTATAATACTATTTTAGTATCGGTCAATATTGGGTACTATTTTAGGCAAAATTTTAATTTCATAAAATAGTCTATAAATTTTTTAAAAATTACAAAATAGTCCTTCAATGTTGTTTTAAATTTTTATTTTTTTTGCAAAAAATCTCCTAATTTTTTTAAAATTTTTGGTATCAAATATTGGCAGTACTAGGTGATACCAGTGAAATAAGTCGGTATTTAGACCCAGTGTCGAAACATCTTATTTTGTACCGTTTTTGTGCCAATAAGTGTACTGGTTGATACAGTACAAGATTCATTACACTGATCTTACCAATTACTCCAAGGCTCAACTTCTACTACACATAGTACAATCTTAATCAAACTTTTTTTAAAGAATTAATAATTGGTATATAAGTCGTTTTGTTCTTATTATTTAATGCTTCTTTTATCGTTACATCTGCATGTAGGTCTATCAGAAATAGTCTTTCTATTATATAGAGATAAAGTTGCGTACTATCAGACCTCCCTAGACCCTATTTTATTGCGAGATTTCGGACTGAGTGTGATGATGACGATGATGATTTAACGCCTCTTAAATTGAAATTTTTTATTTTGTATTTTTAATCTTTTAATTTTAAAAAATGTTTAACGCCTCTTAAGTTGAAATTTTTTATTTTGTATTTTTAATCTTTTAATTTTAAAAAATGTTTTGATAGAATATCCAAATTTTAAATATTATAATATAGATTGTTAATTTTGTTGATTTGTTTTATAAAAATGTTTTGAGTATGTTTGAGGAGAAATATTGAGTTTTTATGCTATAAATATCTATGATCAAAACTCAAGAAGTATTTGCCAATCAAATTGCTAGTTTTTTTTATAATGATTATGTGATTAACTTGAATGATGCCAAATTAAGTATTTACTACTTATAAAAAAAGATATGTTTATAATTGAGTAATTTGTTAAAATTATGGTTTAAAATGAATAAAAAATAGCAACAACAATCCAATAAAAATTCTACTAACAAGTTGAATCTGAACATAACTTTATCTTTAATTATTGAAAAAGTTGTTACGAATAATTTAAAATGAATAAGCAGTAATTAAATTAATTATTCTTCACTCAATATATTTCCTGTCAATAAATCTGGAAGCTAAAAATGTGAACTTCCCAATTGAAAAGAAGAAAAAAAAAAGACTTGTTTATACACATTACAATCTCATTTCTGTGGTATCAGTCTAATATTGAAAGGATTAAGAATAGAGATTGGGTTGAGGATGAGGGTGAGCTTGAGCCTGAGCAGCCATTGAAAGCTCAAATTGCCTTAAAGAAATTGCAGGAAATGAAATGACTTCAGGAGCTTTCAAGCCCTCCCAGCCCTTTACAGGATTGGTAGTAGTTGTGCCATCCGCTCCTATGTGTGTAACATGCTTCACATCAGTTGGGTATCCTATCTCCATTTCTCTTTCTGTTTCCTCTTCCTCTTCCTCTTTGTAAACTACAGCTCCACAAAAAAAAAGGAAAAAAAAAAAAGTAATTACTCTTGCCTACATGTAAAGACAAATGTGGAGTATTTCTTGGAACGATGCGAAATAGTTGTCATGATGTATTGATAAGACAGAGAAGAGAAGAGGAAAGGTCTATTCATCACATGATTGTTTTGGTATGATAAGGAAAAGGAAGCCTTATCTTTTAAGGAAATAAGACACAGAAATAACAAGCAAGGTTAAAACTCCATACTGTAAGCAAGGTTAAAAGTCCATACTGTAAGCAAGGTTAAAAGTCCAATATCATGGAATTCATATGACATTGGATTTGCTTTTGGCATGATGAAGAGAAACAAGCCTTATCTTGAAAGGGAAACGAGACAATTTCACAGAAAAGAAAGAAGAAATACATGGTAAGTCCAGCAGGTTGCAGTAATTAACAAAGAAGAGAGAAACAAAAGGATCTGTTTTCTCTTGCATTATGCAAATCATCTTTTCAATCCTTAACTTTTAGTAGGAGAGACTCGTCAAGTAGTCTTATCTTCAGTTTCCTGAAGGTAGACAAATTGAAGTTCTTTATCCTAATCAAGAACACAGGTTCAATATTCGTTTCTGTGCACCTGTTAAATATCGTATCCATGGTGTTTGTAAATACTGAACGAACTACTCACCAAATAGTACTTGGGAGACACTTCTAATGCTCCTCACCATTTTGTGTATTCCACGAGATATGTTAGGCTTTGGAAGAGCCATGAAACTCACGGTCTTCCTTATCCTATCCTTCCCATGCTTCTGCTCTTTTTCTTGTTTCCCTTGACAATATAATCAACAAAGGAAAAAAAAAAGGAACTAAAATCAAACAAGGAGAAAAACCCATCAACCCTGTCCAGGAATGGTAGGGAATTGATTAGAGACATACTCGCTGCAGATGGTTTTGTGTTGGCAACTTCTACACTGGACTGAGAGTTACAGCCAATGGAAAACGGAAGAACAGCAGATCTCTCTCTGCGTGGTCTCATGTCGTTTCTTCACAGACCATAAAAAGTTAACGAAACAAACTGAAAAGGAGGGTATGCAGTATATACCAGAAACAGATGTGAACGGGTGGAAGATACTTATAAACACAAGTTCCAAGCAACAAGATAAACATATATGGAATGGAAGGGGTCTGGTACACTGGTTGTTACTGTCTTGTTTTTGAAGCGAGAATGATAATTACATGCGGAAACATTGAGATCTACCCAACACTTGGCTGTTTCATGTTGGATAAGAAGAGAGGTGTTGGGAAGGGATTATGGAGTGGGTTGGCGTAGTTAGTAGGTTAAACTGAGACACCTTCGACCTAATTCATGCTGACTGCAGAAGATTCCATCAGTAGTAGTAGGGTTAGTGTGAGCCCACTAACCCCATTTTCCATCTGTTCCATATAATATAACATATATGGAATTTGTGTTGATTGCTATAATCTTGCTTTGGTTGGTTGGGTTCGTGAGTGTGGCATCCCTTGTAGGCTAATCCACCACCACTCTCCAATTTCCTTTTTTGGTTACTTTTGACTCTCATTTGTTTTCTTTTATACCTCATTAAGCTATGATGATTTTGTTCACACATGCGTTTCAATGTATTAGACAGCTTACTTCGATCATCTGGATTTTTAAATGGAGAGAATGAATGGGATATCAGCATTAAAAGAAGTGGTGGGCAATGAATAAAGGTGGGATGCGGCAAACCAATTCTTTATTTTGCTGAGAAAGAAGGAGAAGATCCCGAACTCATCACATTAATCAATCGTGCATGCAAAAACACTCCTTATTGAAAGGGATTACCAATTAAGATTCCGTTAGCACCAATACTACATACATACATTCGTTGTCCCCACACCTGACTTTATCAATCATGTATTGGTTTTAAGGGATTGATGAGGTCATATTCTACATTCTAAACATTCTAAACATAGGCGTTGTTTAACAATCGGTAGATTGTATTAACTGTTAATTAATTTTATTAGCAATTAGTTAACAATGGATTAATATAGTTGATTTGACTAGTGAATAATATTAACTGTTTTTTAAAAATATTTGATTAATTTAAATATTTAGTATTAATTATTTATACGTAAAGTAATTTATGAGGGCATGATTAAAAAAAAGGCAATTTCTAAAACCATGCATAATTGACATCAAATCATAATTGTTTTTCAAAATCCATAATAAATATAAATACATTCCCACCTAATTTGCTCAAAAATCCAAACTTAAGGTTGTCTTTCCTCTTGCTTTAGGGTAAGATTTTCTTGATTCCCTTCAAATCAACCAATTTCTATTCAAACAGTATTCCAATGTCAATTCATAAACATCAATAATCACAAAAATAAAGATAAATAACAAAATGGGCTTAGACTTAATATACCCATAGTCTATCTAAGCTAGTTAAACCAAAACCCTAATTCAAAACCCATGAAAATCAAAATGGGTCTCATCTTCTTCCAACACAAACCCATTCTCTTCTTTTTTCTCTGCCTAAGCAAGAGAGAAAGAAGAACTTACCTTAAACAAGCTTTATTTCTCTTCTTCCCACGTTTTCTTCTTCGTTCTTAGCTTCTCCCACGATTTTCTTCTCTTCATTCTCTCTTCTATACTTTTTTCTTCTCTTATTTTTGCTCTTCTACGATTTCTTCTCTTATTCTTTTATTTCAGGACAACATTTTTGGTGTCTTTCTAAAATTACCCGTCTCTTGTTTGGTTCTCTCAATTTTGCCGTTATGTCCTTTAGCTCCTTAAGTCCATTTAAATCTAATACCTTAACCATACACCAATTTC
>JANSVB020000095.1:555232-569244 GCA_025504935.2 Erythroxylum haughtii
GGCTTTTTCATTTGAGAAGCATTTTTAGACATGATTCACCGTTCCTTTTATTAGTTGCTATAGGTCAAATTAATTGCTTTTTACTTTTTGTTGTGAAAAGTTACAAAGCTTCTTAATTTTATCTTCTAGTTAATCCATACAGCTCATAGACATAATGTTTACTCAGGTCCATGCCAGATGCTATGGGGAATTAGAACATGTTGATGGTGTACTTTGGCTATGCAGTTTATGCTGTCCAAGGGCTCCTGAGTCTCCACCCCCCTGCTGCCTTTGTCCTGTGACTGGTAAAGCATTTGAATGCTTAAATAATGCATCTGTATCACTTACAAGGAAATGAAGTATACACATCTGAATGTTCCCTCAGGTGGTGCTATGAAGCCAACTACTGATGGCCGCTGGGCTCATTTGGCTTGTGCCATATGGATACCTGGTTTGTCACTGTACCCTGGATGCATCAGTTATTTCTATCCTGCATGAGAAATTGAGAATAGATGGACTTACTTAAAGCATTGCAGAAACTTGTTTATCTGATGTCAAGAGAATGGAGCCCATTGATGGCCTAAATAGGATTCATAAGGTATGGATGTTGGTTAATATGATCTTTTGTGTTTTATAAGCCCAGGGCCTTTCTGGGATAATAGTTAGGTTATGCTGATCTTTTCTATAATGACTTATTTATTTATTGTTTGCTATGCATGACTTTTTGAACAATTAATTTGTAGAACATGATAGCTGTAATCTTATATAGATGTAAAACATTGTTCTTTAAATTTGGATAGTGGGATAGTTTACGCTTGTCTGCAATGAGCACCCATATTGGGCCTTTTGAAAATTTCCTTATCCAAACACAGGATTGGTGGAAGCTTTTATGCAGCATCATTCATTCGTAGAACATGATAGCTGTAATCTTATATAGATGTAAAATATTGTTCTTTAAATTTCTAAAATCTTATTCCTGGATAGTTGGATAGTTTACACTTGTCTGGAACGAGCACCCATATTGTGCTTTCTGAAAAATTTCCTTGTTCAAAAACAGGATCGTTGGAAGCTTTTATGCAGCATCTGTGGTGTGGCTTATGGAGCTTGCATCCAAGTAAGATTTTTGCTTATCTTATGATACTAGATCATTGCAGTGCTTGTATACTTCAGTCAGTTGTTATCATGTAAGACCTGCAGTATGTAAGTCCCGATTCCTCTCGTGTTATTGTCTATGTCAATTTGGTTAGCTTAATGCATAAGTTAAAATCCCTATTTTTGATAAATATTTTGTCCCCAATTATGGATAAGGGTTTGTTGCTTTATCCTTTTTTTGGGTGTAATTGTTAATGAATATCAATGGCTCATTTTGTAATTGAGAAGCCCAATCTGCAAGTCTTGCATGTTATAGAAGATATTACATGAGAAAGCAAACCAGAAGCCTTGTCTGTTACTCAATAAATTTTTACGCATCAGGTCTTTATGGGCTTTGATTTAGGTAACAGGAAAAACAGGGTAAAAAGGACAAAAGCAGTGTTTGAGGGGACCAATGGCTATATGTCACATGCTGTCTAATTGAAGATGAACTCTTTTCTTTTGGTTCTTTTATTTTTTCCTAAAAATTTTTGTCTGATGTTTAAAGTTGTCTGTACAACTTCGTCGTACCCTGCATCTAGATTAACATGGCATCACAAGATAGATGTATGTTTACATGGTATACAGTCAGACAAAGTAAGCAAAACACAAAATAGTCCATACTGCTCCATTTTTGCTATGTGTTTAGTAGATTCATCTGTTCACTTGCTCTCTGTTATGTGCCCATGCTTGGGATCGAGTCCAAGGACGATTCTCCGGAAAGTTAATCTCTTTTCCCTTATTTACGTTGGTTCCCTTCCTTGCAGAACCTATTTTTGGTGATGAAAAACTGGCAGCACTTGTTAAAGACAAGGTCTGCCGAGATTGGGCTAACCTAATTAGCTAATTTTTATGATAACTGCATCCTTTTTTTATTGCATAACGTAATAGCCTTATATAGGCAAAGAAACATAAAAGTTCCACCTAAACTAGGACTCCTAGAAAGACTCCTATTCGAGTTGTTTTAGGACTCTTAGAAAGACTCTTATTCAAGTTGTTTTTATTACCATAACTATAACAAAAACTAACGCAGAAATAATAGACTCCTACTAAAAATAAAATACTCCTCTAATAGGCTCCTAATAAAACTCCTCTTTGCAAGTAGTAGATCCTTCCCACAATGCATCCATATCACTCTCTCTAAAAAAACTGCATATGTTTCTAATTTAAAATTTAACTACATTTTCCATGTAGTGTTCAAACAATAATTGCCGGGTAGCATATCATCCTCTTTGTGCACGTGCTGCTGGCCTTTGCGTTGAGGTATTCTTTTCCTTTGTTACAATTATTAAGAGATGCTTGTTTTATGTTCCCATTTATTAAGCTGCCAATATCTATGGTAGTTCGAATAGCTTATATTTACTTAAAAATGCATCTTTCCGTACGGTTAACAGCTTGAGGATGAGGACAGACTGCATCTCCTTTCTCTTGATGATGATGAAGATCACCAATGTATTCAGTTGCTTTCCTTCTGTAAAAGGCACAAACAGCCATCGAATGACAGGCCAGTCACAGATGAAAGGATTAGTAGGATTGGTCGTTGCTGTTCTAATTATGCTCCGCCATGTAATCCATCTGGTTGTGCTCGTAGTGGTATGCTTTCTAAGCTTCTTATGTGGTTTTAAGCATTATATGCTTGCCTGCAATGATGGAACACAGTATCTCATTTGTATATATTACTTCACTCCGAGGGAGCTGATCAAGGGCTTCCTTTCAGATAAAACTTATATTCATGAACCATGAGTTGCTAGTTTCGTATAGTTATTGCACTCTTTCAAAACCTATGATTTTTTATAGATTCATCGGTTCAGTTTGTGAATATCTGGTTAAGAAAAAAGTCTGTTCATAATTTCTCTAAATCTTAAAAGACCACTCATGGTTTCTCTAAATCTTCTTGAACTACAATAGAGCCTTACTTATGGTTTCTCTAAATCTTC
Source organism: Erythroxylum haughtii (assembly GCA_025504935.2). NCBI lineage: Eukaryota > Viridiplantae > Streptophyta > Magnoliopsida > Malpighiales > Erythroxylaceae > Erythroxylum > Erythroxylum haughtii. The sequence goes on from JANSVB020000095.1 coordinate 558,280, forward strand.
TTGAACTACAATAGAGCCTTACTGTCAATTTGGAAGAAGAGGGAGGAAAGAACCCGAGGTCCTTGCTGCTGCATCCTTGAAGCGCTTGTTTATAGAGAATCAGCCTTATCTAGTTGGTGGTTTCTGTAAGCATGATTCTTCTGGTGGTAAATTGCCATCAAATGGAGTTGCTGGCTCTAGATTTTCTTTTAATTTACAAAGGTTTAAGGCCTGTCAGCTAGATTCTCCCGACAATATTCTCTCTATGGCTGAGAAGTATAAATACATGCGGGAGATGTTCCGGAAGAGATTGACATTTGGTAAATTTCTTAGCATTCCTACAGGTGCTGGGAGGACCATTGGGTTCTGGAGCTTTATATGAGGATTTGTTTGTTGTTGTTTATAGGAAAATCTGGAATTCATGGATTCGGCATCTTTGCTAAGCAGCCATATAGGGCAGGAGACATGGTAAAATTAATCTGCAGTTTGCATATTGAGTATGGTGAAATTAATTTGGATATTAATATATACTCAAATTGACAAGTATATTGGTGCCAGGCTTCTAAAATCTGGATGGTTTTCAGGTGATTGAATATACAGGGGAACTTGTTAGACCACCTATTGCTGATAGGAGAGAACGATTCATATATAACTCATTGGTGGTATGTTTATTTGCATTGTGTTTTCATCCGTCCCTTTGTCTATTGCTTATAGTTCTGGCAACATAATGTGTGGCTGTCATCCCAAGACTGATTGATTCTTACCATTTAAAAGCCCTTGCTTTAGCTTTTATAACCAAAATCTTGTCCAATTCCTTAAACTCAGGGTGCTGGGACTTATATGTTTCGAATTGATGATGAATGCGTTATTGACGCTACAAGAGCAGGAAGTATTGCTCATTTGATAAATCACTCATGTGAGGTGTGCATTTTCTCTTAATAATTCTTTCATTATTCAACATTGTAACTGTAATTGATAGAAAATCTATTTGGGTAAGCTTCCAATGGATGTTTGGTTTGACTAATGCCATAAAAGATGAAAGCTCATCGGCATATTTCAATTCTTTTTTTTTTTTTGCCAGATGCTTCATTTATGAAGAGCACCAACTTGTACTTCTTTCATTTTGTTTATTGTTGTGCAGCCCAATTGCTACTCAAGAGTGATAAGTGTGAATGGTAATGAGCACATTATTATATTTGCAAAAAGAGATATTAGAAGATGGGAAGAACTCACATATGACTATAGGTTTTGGTCTATTCCTCAACATCTAGAATTCATCAGTACTCTTGAGATGTATGCTGACTTTTTTTATTGACAGGTTTTTCTCAATTGATGAACAATTGGCATGCTACTGTGGATTTCCAAGATGCCGAGGTGTGGTTAATGACATTGAAGCAGAGGAGCAGGTGGCAAAGCAATATGTGCATCCCAGTGAATTAACAGACTGGAGAGGAGAATGAAAAATGGTTGGTATGTTTACGACTTATTTTTCTGCTGATGAAATCTCCTCTTTATTCTTGTTTTTTGTCTGTAGAGTACTGACTTGTAATTCATGGTAACATAAACATTAGCATCAGATGTTCATGTTGTTGCAATGGCTTCTAATATTGTCCATGGATGACAATATTTTACTTAAAATCATAGGGCAGTATGAATTTTGGCATTGATACTAATAGGGATGATGTTCTGGTCTATGGTCAGTATTATCTTGCAATCTCCATCACCCTCAAAATTTAACATTTGAAAATTGTTCTTATATAGTTGTATTATGGTGATTGGATGCTTGTGGATAGAATTTTTGTGAAATAGCTAAGGGCTTCATAATTGTCATCAAGAACATGTACACCTACATCCTTTTTTTTTGTTGCCCCCAATGGGGAACCCACATTTGCTACCTTTTGAACACATAATAATTCACCAATCAACATGCTCTGGAAAAATCATTACGAGCCAGTTAACATCAAGAGACGGACTTAGTGCTCAACTGATTGGTAGTAAACCCAGATGTAATGCAAACATTGTACCTCTAATGAAAATCCTTGGGAATCCGGTGACTCAGAAATCAAACCCATGTTTTCTAGCACTAGAGGGACTTGGCTGTCCCTACTACTAGTTATAGTCCTTAAGTGGAAGGTTCAGTTACATCTTTGTTACCTAACTTCACTATAACTGTTTTGTCTATTCAATCAGAATTTGTTTTCTTTTAGTTTAACCTACACGCTAATTCTTCTACTTCATGTTTTTTCTGCTAAATCTTTTAGCTTAGCATACCAGATTTTCTTGATAATTTGAATATAACTTTACTTTTGCAGTTCAACTAAATCTTTTGTCTGGCTTATCAGTTTCTTGATAATGTAAGTTTCCTTTTACAGTTCATGCAATCATTTACACTTCTACGCTTCTGTTCATTGCAGAAATTTGTCATTATTTAGTATGCTGGATTTGGATCTTGTGAAGCTTGGATTGTTTCCTCTACATAAACTGCTGTCCTTCAAGGACATCTTGCAGAAAGACAGTGAGTTTTGGAGCTTTTAATATTTGCTTTCATGCTCTCTTTTCTAGTCTCCCACTGAGAAAATGCAAATAAAGTGATTCAGCTTCCTCTAGCTATTTACTTGGTCTGGAGAAACAAATTTGTGAAAGAAGCTGATTGCTGTAACTTCCAGTAAGCATCCATAAAATATAGACGTTGAGTTTCTTAACTGTACCCTGTTCCTTTTCACTTATTTGTAACCGTAGATAGGTACTAATTCAATTGTGTAAATCTTTGTGAAAATGACTTTTATATCTTGGGAATGAAAATTTCGTGCTCGTGGCATCTACATACTATGTTATATCTGACTTTCTTGAAATGTAGTACTCTTACATCTCTGCTTTCTGCTAATTCCATATTATTTTAATTTGTTAATGTGAAAGGAGGTTAGTTAAGGCTAATTAGTAATTCCCAATGTGCATTATGTTCTGAAAAATAAATGTTTGGCAAGAAGTTGCACTAAGTTTTAAGACACTAATTTTTTGTATCTTGGTGTTATGAGTTTGTTCCGAGTATTCCGATCCTGTATCTACTTTTGCAGTGTATTTTTATGAACTTCCATAGCAAACCTTCAATGCGTAATTGGTAATTGGTAATTTGTAGTTCATGTTATTATTGCAAGTTGTTATGAGGGGCTCACTTTGGCAACGTAAGCTTTTCTGAGAGCTTGCTCTTGCACTTGTAGCTCACGTAAACTGGATCTTGCTTAAGAGTTGCGCTTTCCACAGGAATTTGAACCTATCTTCACAAAATGAGTTCAAATTTTGGTATGATACTGCTTTGCAATTATCAAAGAACTACCGTGATGTGGTTGGTTTTCAATTGAAGAATTACAGTGGCGAACACTTGTTAAGTGCTTCATGGTCGATCTTGACATGTTTGAACCTGAGCATTTTTTGGAATTTGTTGACATCTAATTTCATCATTCTATGGTGATTAGTTGAATATGAATAATAAATTTAAAAAATAATAATTTTGAATTTAAGTTGGGTTTAATTAATTCATTTTGAGTTTAAGAATGTGATTGAATTATACGAAAATAATATTTGATTGATATATTTATGATAATGTTATATTTTATTAGTCTTTTAATTAAAGTTTTTTAAAAAGTGGTTTTTGAAATAAATAAAAACCATTAAAAAATTTATAACTTTAAAAGGCACAAACAAACATACCTGAGGAATGCATTGCCTTTTAGTTCTATAAAAAGTGACTCGTTTTAGTGAAAAATTTTGATTTAATAATAATAATACTTTTAACAAGTAGAAGTTATATTATAATTATATAAATTATCTATAAATATGTTAATAAAATTTAATAGAATAAGATATTTATAAGTACTTTAGCCGACAGAAAAATTGGTAGAAAAATAAATTCTACCAAGAGAATAAATTAATTATTAGAAGAAAACAAGAAAGAAGTTGTCGGTGGGAGTTTGAGGCAAAGATGTACAATTCATCAAGTGAAATCCAGCCTGTTGTCACTAAACCTCGAGCAACTATTACTCATCAAGCAATCTCCACCGTCCATCCTTGTCCAACCTAACGCCAACTTAAGCAAACTTCTAACTACTGGTTCATGGATGCTGGAAAGAGACATCTGAGCAAACTCTTTGGGTTGCTTCTCTTTAACACCCCTCTAAAAACTCCCTCAAAACTAAGTTCCTTTCTTCTAAGAACAATCCCCAAGTAGATCCAGCTACCTCTGCTCTTCTCTTGTAAGTTAAAGGTTTTCTCTTACTTTCAAAGTTTTGTTCTTTCTGGATTTTAAGCAATGTGTAATGATTTCCATGCTCTCTTTCGGTACAAGTTTTGATATTTATGGATTTTAAGCAATATATAATGCTTTCCTATCTGGGATTTGCAAATGTTGGGTCTACAGGAGATCAGAGATGGAGAAAATGAGGAAGGACATCTGGGTACTTCTGGTAATTTGTGCATTGACTGTGGCAAGCGTAACTGGTGATGATTCAGAAAAGACAGAGGTGAAAAAGGTCAAGGGAAAGAAGGTTTGTAGAAGAGGGTGGGAATGCAAGGAATGGTCCGTGTACTGTTGTAATCAGACAATTTCAGATTTCTTCCAGAGTTATCAGTTCGAGAATCTTTTCTCCAAGAGGAATTCTCCAGTGGCTCACGCCGTTGGTTTCTGGGATTATCAGTCTTTCATTACTGCCTCTGCTTTGTATCAGCCTCTTGGATTTGGAACCACCGGTGGCAAGCTTATGCAGATGAAGGAGGTCTCCGCTTTTCTTGGTCACGTCGGCTGCAAAACCTCTTGTAACTTTCTTATCTTGTTCTTGGATGTTATGTCTTGTTCGAGATTGTGCAAAAATCTAGCCGCTACAAATGAATTATACATGTAGTTTTTTTTAATTCTTTTGTACCGTTTCTGGTTCCGATGTTTTCTGGTAAGTTCTTTGCTTGATTTGAATGTATTGAGCAGGCTATGAAAGAAATAGTTGGTGGATTTCTGTTCACTTATGTGCTTAAGTCGTTAAGGAAATCTTGTTTTGTCTTTTTTAAAGCAGTTGTTGTTAACATGTTTTTAGTCTGTTTTCGTTTCTTTGATTTGTTTTGACAACAATAATGTTACTGGTGATAATTTTGCAGGTGGTTATGGAGTTGCTACTGGAGGACCATTGGCTTGGGGTCTTTGCTACAACAGAGAAATGAGTCCTAGTCAGTCCTACTGTGATGACTTCTTCAAATACACCTATCCTTGCAGCCCTGGGGCTGAATACTATGGCCGTGGTGCTATACCAATATACTGGTAGGTGTATGTATATATTTGTTTTACTGCAATATTTATGGTCTAACTGTTGTGGAGAGATGGTTACATAACAGTCTCCTGTTGATGGTTAACTGTTTAACTGATAATACTTGGGATTTATATGCTGCTGCTGCTGCTTCTGTCATTGTAGGAACTATAATTATGGAGCTGTTGGAGAAGCTTTGAAGGTGGATTTGCTGAACCATCCTGAGTACATTGAGCAGAATGCTACTCTTGCCTTTCAAGCTGCAATTTGGAGGTGGATGACCCCAATGCAGAAATCACAACCTTCAGCTCATGATGCATTTGTAGGTAACTGGAAACCCACAAAGAACGACACATTGTCCAAGCGGGTTCCTGGATTCGGTGCCACAATGAATATTCTCTATGGTGATATGGTTTGTGGGCAAGGTGATATTGATGCCATGAACAACATCGTCTCTCATTATCAGTATTACCTTGACTTGATGGGAGTTGGCAGAGAAGAGGCTGGTCCCCATGACGTTCTCACCTGTGCTGAGCAACTTCCTTTCAACCCATCCTCCTCTACCCCTGCTGCATCCTCCTAAGCATTCCTTGCTGCTTTTAGACACTCATTGATTGATGCCATGGTAAATAAAAAACATATGTACAATTAAGATTTTTGAGTTCAAATTAAAGAAAATGTGGATCGTATTTATGCCAGTTTCAGAAACCTATAAACTCATTTTGTGTGTTATAATCATAGTTTGTGTGGCTGTACGTGGCATTCCTGTCACTCATTGTTCCTATTTTATGTGAAGTAAATGTTTAGCGTAAGCTCTCCATTTCTCTTTTATCCATCTTATATAGACATATTGTGTATTGTCATTGTTTACTAAAAAAACACCTTGAATTTTGGAGTCAATAGTTAGTCTTTCCTATTTATATTAAGAGTTCGTTTTCTAATCCAACTTCAACCATTTTATGTACAGTCCATATTGTATGTGTATCAAAAAATTCCTCTCTTACCTTTTTGGACAAGCTTATTTTTTAAGACTAAATTATGAAAAGTCGCTCATAATTGGGAGCATAACACTATGCAATAACAAGGATTACCTTCAATTTGTAAATGCAAAATACAAGCAAATTTATTCTAGTCATGACTAAATTGAATTGAAGGTAACCGGTGCATGAGGTTCTTTGCTTTGCCACGATTGAAGAAGGGTTATTAATATATGCCGTTTTTTTTTTTGTAATTTTTATAAAGAAGCTTATGTAAAGCGAACATGTAATATTATGGTCACAAAGAAACAACTATCTTCATTATGACTAAATTGGAAAACTCATGTTCTTGGTAATAATAATTTCTAGTTCTCATCAATTTTTGGTTTCTCTGTCGACCGCCGCCGCCTCCTCTATCTGAGTTGGCCCTAACTTCCGACACCTGAACCTTGACATCGCCTCCCTCACCTTCACCTTTACCCCCACCTTCCTTCCCTCAACCATTCCCATCTCCCCCGCATAGTAAAACAATGAAACCAGAAAACTTTGCTCAGACCTTTAGCTCTCCAGGTCTCTTGCTCTTGCCCAAACCTGCAAACCAGTAAACAACCAAAAATTAGTCTGCAAACATGAACACAGATTTTCCAACCCTGCAATCCGTTTTCCAACAAAACATCCCACCAAATCCTAATTCTAAATCCACTCTTCCGTCCCTCCTAAGCCCGTTGTCTCTCTCCCCTCTTCTCCTTCCCCATCCCTTTCTACGACTACCCCTACCCCTGCTTTGGATGCTCCTCCTACTAAAGGAACAAATCTTACTGTAGTAGACAATGCAAAAGAAAACATGAAAACTTGGAAACAGGTAGTTGGGGATAATTCAGACTCTTCTTTGATTTTCAGCCCTCCTGTAGAGATAGATGACAAACTACACTTGTGGGTTTTTTAATGAAAAAACGGCTTGCATTTCCAGTTATGCAAGAATGGGCAGTGAGGAATTGGAAAGGAAGAGGGGTAATGAAGGTTATGTTAATCGAAGAAGACAACATAATTTTTACCTTTTCTTCCAAATCGGAAACTCAAAAGGCAATAGAAGGGGGACCCTGGCATATCTCTCAACTCTCTCTATTTTTCCAAAATTGGCATCCAGGTATGGAGCTTAAAAAAGTTAGAACGAAGAACATTCCCTTATGGGTGAACATTAACAATATCTCATTGGAGTATTGGACTACAAAGGGGTTGAGTATGCTCGCAAGCTACTTAGGGAAACTAATTTGCATGGATAAAAATACTACATTGAGGAAAAGAGTGGGTTTTGCTCGCTTATGTGTGAGTATGAATATGACTAAGAAAATGAAGGATAGTATTCCTATCTTAAGATTGGCAGATAAAAACTCTCTAAGAGAAGATAAAGTCCTAGTGACTTATCAATGGAAACCATCTCTTAGAGCTCAAGGCAAAGAATAGAAATCGACGAGAAAGCTCTTTATCAAAGGTGATTATTGGGAACTAACGGGAATAGATAAAAATAAAACTGAAGGTATTAAAGAGACGGAGGAGATAGAACAAGTTGCAGAAAATCAAGTTCTGGTTCAGATAGTAGAAGACCCCCTTATAATAAGGAAAGACATCCCGGAGGAAAAAATATAATTCCTAGTCAGCAAAAGAGTATTCCTCATCATCCATCAAAAGATTGCTGCAAGTCTACTATGAATAAAGAAGGTAATGATCAGGAATCTATTGGTACTAATCAGAACGAAGGATTTTCAGAGATTAAACAAATTGAGCAAACTCTATCTAGAATTGATGTGCTAGATGGAAATAATCAAGAGGAGCAGATTGAGAATGTCATCTCTAGGAAAAGTAGTAGGATCAATAGGAAAAGCTCCAAAGGTAAAGCCAGTTGATTATGACACTGACAGTAAGGAATGTGTGTGGAATAAATAATCCTTCAAAGCTTAATGCTTTTAGGGATTTTGTGCTAAAGGAAAAGCCGTGGGATTTTGTATGTTGGAGACTAAAATTAGAGAAGAAAATCTGAATAAACTGGGCTGTCTAGGCAACAACTGGCAGGTCATTTCTAACCATCAAAGCCATGTTTATGGAAGGATTATTATAGCTTATGATGGCAACTTTTTCAAATTAGAAGTGCTAGATTCTAGCCAACAACATATCCACACTAAGCTTTACTTTAAAATGGAAAATTCTTATGTTTTTACTACTTTTGTCTATGATTTTAGAACTATTTTTTAAAGAGCTGATCTTTGGAATTTCTTAAGAAGGATAAAGGCTTCATTTAATTCCCCTTGGATGGTAGGTGGGGATTTTAACACTACTTTGTTCAGATTAAAGGTTGAAGGTAATTATAACTTACTCAACTACTCCCCAAATATGTTTAATTGTATACAGGAGGTGGAACTTATGGATCTAAAAGTTGAAGGCCATAAGTTTACTAAGACAAATAAACAGAGTTCTAATTGGCACATCAAGAAAAAAACTAGATAGAGTTTTGGTAAATGTGGAATGACTACTTCTTTCTCAAGAAGCTCAACGAAATTTCTAAGGTGTTGACCCCCTAATTTTTTTCTTTGAGGAATAAGCATGATTTAAATAAATTATGAGGTCCTTAAGGGATTATTTTGTGGAGTTAATTATTATGTCAATGTTGGTAAGCTTTTATGATATAGATTAATTCAATTGAAGTATTAATGTTATAAGAATGGATGAAGGGTATTGTTGGAAGTTCACTTAAGGGTATAAGACATAAGGCATTAGGCAAGAGGCAAAATGGACATTGCACACTCATTAAGGGTTTTAAAAGAAGAAGAAGAAGTTGTCTTGTATTTTTAAGAAGAAGAAGAAATTGTGGGTGAAGAGAAGAAGAGAAGAAAAGAAGAGAAAAAGAAGAGAAAAGCTAGGGTTTGGAGATCCTTGAAGAGTTTGAAGAATTTGAAGCTTCAACAAATAAGTTGTGCTTTAAATTTTATGGGTATGGTTAAATGAAACTCAAAGGAAGTTGATTATGTGTGGGAATTTGTTGATGAATAATAGAGGCAAATGTTTTAACCTTTTAGGTTTAAAGATCAAGATAGATTTTGATGTTTTTGTTAATAAGATTGGGTTGAAATGGAGTTAAAAATGAAGTAGAAGAGATGGTTTAGGGTTAAGATGAGTTATGTATGAAAGAGGGGAGATTAAAAGGTTGAAAATGTAGCAAAACACTTTCTCGGAGGGTGTTTTTGGACAAGTTCGCCTCGGCGAATATGTCAATTTTCACACTGCGGCGAAGTTATATTTTGTCGCCGCGACGAACTTTCCAGCACCGAACATACTTCGATATTTTAAGAATAACTTTTGCCGTAGATGTACAAATGAAGTAATTTTTGATTTAGAGTAAACTAGAGACATAGGGATACAAATTGTATTAAAGGAATTGAGTTCAAATTCAGTCTCTATGGATTTCGAATTTTGGATGTAAGTGGAGTGTGGAATGTTGTTTTAGAATAAGAACATCTTGGAAATATTTTTGGTTTAACTTCTAGAGTGCTGCACCAAATTGAATGATTTTGGAGTCATTAGAAACTTAAGAAAATGGGAAAATGTTTCTAGAAGAAATTATTATCAGATTTTGTAATTTACTTGCTCATAATGATCATGGAAAATTGACCCAAATGTTTGGACTTTTGGAAGAGTTTGAGTTTTTAGAATTTATCTTAGTGAATATGATATATATGGGTCCTCAAATTGTATTCCTATTGAATGGACATATTTGTCATTGTTAAAGGAAATCAAGGAAGGCAAGAGGAACAAAGGATGAGGCACCTTTGAGCAAAAAATTGAGCTAGGATTTCTAAGGTAGGTTTCATGTTTATGATAAAGTAAATAAGCCTTTATTGTTTTCTTTAGATCAAAGAAGTTTCTGATTTACATTGCATCATAAGTGTTGCATCTTGTGTTGTTGCATGATTTATGAAATCTGATACATTTTCATTACTTGATTTAAGTGATTTTCTTTTGAAAAGATGCATGTATATGAAATCATGTTTTCAAAATGGTTTTCTAAATAAATGCAAATTATGAAAAGAAAGTTTACAAGAAAGCGCCAGTTTGGCCAACACAAGTTTACAAGACATGAATTATATGCGTTATGTGGGTTTGTGGTGATCCTTCAAGAACCGTCACATGCATGTTGACCTAAATTTAAGGCTTCTCCCGCCTGCCCGCTAGTAGCATGGAGCTCCTTTATGGACTCCCTTAAGTTTACGCCTACGTAAAACTACTATGTGGGATTGCGATAGTGCCTCAAGAATTTACGACTACACAGGACCATTATATGGGAATGTGTAGTCCGTCATGTTTTGGATCTACCTAAACCATTCTGATGTACATATGTGCATAAGATGTCTGAACAAGTTGATGCATTCATGATTTTCGAATAAATTGAAAAAGTGCATAAATTGTGACTTTGATTTCTAAACAAGATCCAAACCTTTGAGAAACTTGTGTTTTCTTTTGAACTCAAAGAAAGGAAAAAAAATTTATATGGCAAGAAAGAAAAGATTTCAAAGGTTTTGCTTATTTTTCTTTTATTATAAACTTGTTACCGACGAGCTTTCAAGCACACCCCCTTTTGCCCTATCTTTAGGTAAAGAACATGAGATCGAGTGAAAGAGGGTCAAGGCATTGTCCCAAGTTGCATATTTTTGTATTATAAGCTATACTTA
>JANSVB020000095.1:576687-587818 GCA_025504935.2 Erythroxylum haughtii
GTAGTACGTCGTCGTATTATGCTTTCCTTTGGGTTCTATGTTTTACGTGGTTCTCCTACACGTGAGAAAGACTCCTCATCTTGTAATCTTTGCTATATTTAATGAAAAATTTTAATTTCTTAAAACAAATTCTAATTTTCATGAAAATGTTTTCTTTTGTTTAAATCTACTTCCAAGTTTCAAAGTATTGAATTTGAAACACAAACACAAACATAATGCTTACAATCAAACCTGTTATACTAACAACTTCCTCCTTGATTGTTACCATGTGTCTTCTCACGAGCCTTTTTTCCTCACCATCTTTTCTTTTTCCTTCTTATTTGTACTTCAATATACAGAATAGAAGAAACATATTAGAAAAACATCTTCATGTATGGATACATATTGAGTCCCATAGTTGTCTTAGAAAGTCTCAACACAAAATATCCGTTTAAGCCATAGGTAATAATTAAAAATTTAATCAATTTATCTATTTAATCTTAAAATTTTGAATCATTCAAATTTTTATTTAAATTTTTATTTTTAGTTTAATTTATTGTAATAACTTTTTAAGATAAATTTATTTATTTATTTATTAAATTAACAATTTTGTATTAATTAATTAATTTTTAGTTAATAATTTTTTAATTTAAATTTAAAATTTTCAATAAATAAAAATAATGTTTTTATTATATTTAAAATTCTTTAATTTTATTCGATGTTTAACATTTCATGACAAAGAATGAATCTTTTAAACCTTTATTTTATCAGTTCTAACTTATAAATCAATTTTTTAAACATTGCAATAAGAACCATTTTATACATCCATAAGGACTGCTATACTAAGGAAAACACATCAAAGCTCATACACAAACCATCCCTCCCTTTTCTTTTTATACGCATTATACAAAGAATATGAACTATTTTACAATCCCATAATTGTTTGGAGTTTATAGACTATACTCGTTACAAAATCCCCGAAAATGGGAAAGACATAAGAAAATTATAGTCTCCCTCATAAGTTACAAAATTAAATTACAGCCATCAACAACGCAAAAAAAGGGATTCCTATTCCTGTGATAATGAACAGACACTATATTTTATGCGTGAAGCCCACCTTCGGCTTTTGCTACTTTGAATATTTATGGCCCGGTGACGTTGAATGAATTTCTTCCCCAAGAAACAAACAACGACAAAATTGACTACGTAAGAAGAACTTGGACCCAAAATGGAAAATGGAAAAAGGAGAGAGAAGGCCATTTTGACGATTACTTGGCCAGACTTGACTCAACAGTGACTAACCCAAGCAAATGATATAGAGACCTCAGACTCAGAGGTCCCAGTCCCACCATGGGCTTGAGAGGTTCCAACTCAGACTTGTAAAGCTCCATCAACTTGGAAGCTCAGCACTTGCATGCCCATTGACCGGTGACTGCCAAACCGACAAAAATCTTCAAAGAGAGAGAATGACCATTACCCTGATGGATAGATAAGCAGCAGCAAACAGAAAGAAGCAATTCAAACTTGTGCCACATTGTGTAAAATATATCTTATGAAGCAGCAGCTGCAGATGCTTTCTCCAGTTTTTCCTTCTCAATCTCTGTTCTTCTCTGTTCAGCATGCTGGGCAACACCATTTGCCAACGCTTGGTGATGAAAATCAAGCGTCTGCATAAGTTTCTGGATCCTTGAAGGATCTGAAGCTAGAATGGCTGAACTCAAAGGAAAAGAAGATTCAGTTATATGCTACAAGGAATTATGATTTTAAAGTGCCAAAAGAGAACTGATTAAGGAAGAAAATCTGCTCACCTTTGATAGTATCCACAAAGAAAATGAAAGGGTCAACCTCATCAATTGGCGATTGCAACTCTTCATCATCACTGTAGTCATCATCAGAGTCTTCCTCGTCGTCATCACGTGGGCGGAAAGCTTTTGCCTGTAACATTAACATTGCAGTTGAAAACCATGTAACATGCATTACATGGATACAAATATTGAACTCAAGGTAATTCATGATATAGAATCTCCACAGAAATATAAAAAGTAAATGAAAGACTATAGTTCCCGACAGCCGATAGAACAGCAACAAAAGAGGATATGTTCACAGGTACTGTGCCCCTTTCTAAAAATTGGCATTTGTCCCCCCTTCAATAGTTTTTCCCCCTCCAATTGTTTTCTTAAACCTAAACAAGCAGCCTAAAATATTTTCCAGAGAAAGTATAAGGAAATATACTAATATGAATCTGGGCCTAATTCATAGTTGTATTGTTAAAATACTTCCAATAATACAAACAAGGTAGTGAGGACGGACTGAAAATTTTGTAATATTGTTAATTGATAAGAGTCACAAAAAGGAAATTAACAGTCTCCCCAAGAAATTTTTTTTTTTCAAAAATCTTTCACATTCTTTTAAGTGACAGTTGGGCACTTGCCTAAAAATTTGGTTCAAACTATAGAGTTGCTTGCAAAATCCTGACAACAATACATGAAAAATAAAATGGCATAATTATGAGAAAAATTACACACCTGAGCAGCTAACTTTTGGAGCTTAATGCTGTCTGCTTCATCTCCGTCCTCAGTATCATCGCCCATCTCCTTGTCAGACCCATCATCATCATCTTCATCATCAGATTGGAAACCATCCATGTCATCCTCATCTTCAGCTTCTTCTTCCTTGGCAGCTTCTGCCCGCAAACATAATATGAAGAAGAGTTTAAGTCATTAGTATAAACATATGTATGACAACAAATGAATGAAGATGAGTGACGGACCAGCAATTTGATCCTTGTACGCAACTAGGAGATCAAGTGTAGCCCTGAAAACACGCTCCAAAGCCTCCCCAGACAATTGATCAGCTGGCAGTGAAAGCAATGATGTCAAACCCAAGCAACAAACTTTCTTATCATGTTCCCTGCACCAGAAATCATTTAGACGAGTGAGTGTCGCACTCCCAAAAGTAGAGGTCAAGTATGGAGATTGTGCAACAACGAACATGAGAAGATCAGGAAAATAAACCAAGTCCAAACTCAAAATTGCCACTTTACCATTTCTACATAAAGCATAGTGTGTAAAAACAGAAAAACATGTTATTACCTTTTAAAATTAGCTCGAATACCACTCTTTTTCCGTTGCTGCAGCATCTGGAACCATAGGCCAAAAATATCTGTAGCCACCCCAAGTTTATGCAGTATGCTGAGTGTTAAAGCCGCATTGTAATACAGCGCATTTGCAATCTGCATGAGAATGCAAAGTGTTCTATTTACTGTATCTCACTTGTAATAATGTCAAGAACTACAAGTTGAGGACACTCCTCTGAGCACGGTGGGAATAAATGAATACTGATTAGCAGGAAAGCAGCACATGACGACAATATGAGTTAGGTAAATACCACTAAAGTCCTAACTAATTTATCATAGACATTTCCTATAATGAATTAAAAGGAACGAGACTATTAAAGGGCAGATACTCATAAGTTGTTCAACCTTAGCACCATATATCTGAAAATTCTTACAGAAAACCTGCACTGCTAGCCTCCTTACCACTTGCATAAGAAGGCATTTCAAGTATGATTTCTTGGTTCTCCGCAACCTCTCAACGGTAACTCTCAGATATGGATCAATCCAGTGGTCCACCTGCCCTTTACAATTCTGAAAAACTACTTCAATGATCTTTGGGGCTGGCTCGATATCATTATCCTCCAAATTTCTATCTGTCATGGTCTGCCAAGAATATGAAAAAAGGAAAAACATGAAGCAAGTCAATAATAGCAAGTAAGACGATCAATAAAAAATTGAAACTCAAAAACAATCACATGTACTAGGGAGTAATAGTTATATTTTCCTGCAATTAATGGAGCAGAAAATCGCAGAGTAAATTCCTCATAATCAAGAAGAAACTAACGGATGAAATCATATTCCAAAGACTTTGCTGGTAATGAGGCTCCTTGCACGTCAGGAAATGAGCTGTTCCTCTAGAGATATAGTTGTCCAAAGGTACCAAAATGTCTGCATTATATACCATTACGGAATTAATAATTAGAACTTACAAGAATATGGTGCTCAAGAAAGTAAAATTTAGGAGACTGTATCACAGCATTAACAGTCTTGTTATTAAGTAGAAATCAAAATTGAAAATATGTCACAAGTAATATATCACCAAATCAGAAAAACTAGTTCCCAGCAAAGTTGACAAGTTAAAGGATATAGTGCAAGCAACAAATTGCCACCCTAACATGAAACATAGTAAATGAGATGCAATGTACCAATACATACTTGGAAAGAAATCTATAGCCCAATCTGCCAATGCCTCCATCATCAAGGGCCAAAGACTCCACATATCCAAAGATATTGTTGGAGAGAAAAAGGTCATATATGAAACAATTTCCAAGACTTCTTCAAATACCTCTGCAGGAATGTAGAAAATAAAAACGAACTACATAATTAAGGACTCGATTGATAAACAACATGGCATACATTCACCTGGCAAACACCATAACATGTCCCCAAGGTTTAAGGTTAACATGACAATGAAAACATGCATACCTTGACCGTCAGTTGTCAACATCCTACGCATTATAGGAAGCAAAGTAGGCTCAACTTGGACAAAAAGATGAGGCAGCCTACTAACTGATTCGAGAATTGTGCTGATAGCACGCAAACAACCAACTGCTGCCAAAGCACCAGGATCATCAGGTTCATCATCAGCTTCTGCAGTGTTCATACACCTCCAAAATGTAGCTGCCTGAATTTAAAGAGCCACAATCAGTAATAAAAAGAGTACCAAATACTCTCCAATGAAAATAAAACAAACATTACCAAATTCTGGCATAAGCCCAGAGCATAGGGTGCCATCTCCTCTCCAAATTTGTCAACTATAGTTTCCAGTGTAAAAACTAGATCCTCATTTTCAACCTCATTCATTAGTTTAAAGAATTCTGGACAAGCAGGATGAACAAAGAAAAGAAAATGTACATCATGAATCTTAAGAAACTCCCACAACCTCAAGACTCTAGATAAATTCTCAACAAAAAGTGAAACAGATTACTGGATTGAAGAACATCATACTCTGCACATTTCAGCTTCAGTTTCCAGATTACACTACATAGTTTTAGAAATTAAGTTTTAAGGCTTAAATGAAGACAAGGTTTCCTGGTCAGCATGGTTAAATACTCACAGGAATGTTAAGTTTACCATATTATACAGGCCCATACATGCCATGTTGGGAACATATCAGACAGAAAATGGTATTGAAATAATGTCCTGTATCAGGCATTTGTACCAGGATGTACTGCAAAATTTCAGCTTATGACCAGTACAGAGATAGAAGCCAAAAAATAAAAAATTATCGGGTAAGAATTGAAAATTGGAAAAAGTTGGATGAAAATTGAAAAAAAATATTTTAAAACATAAAAGCATTTTTAATAAATAGTTATATTACGTTTAGAAAATAAAATATGTTGACGTTAATTTAATAAATTGAATTATTGTGTCAAAACTTGAAACAATTTTTTAAAATTTTAACCGTAATATGGACTAAATTTTAATTATATAAAAATTAAGGGACTATTTTACAATTTTAAAAAATTATTTAAAGCAGTATTCATATTGACGGATAACAGTAGTATAACGCGCCAGTACTATTATCGGTATGAGCTCCAGTACAATATTCGCAACTGCTCACATTTGTTATCATTCGTGTTACAAACAGATAAGATTCTTAAGTACTCCTGAAGCTCATGAAAGTTCAACTAAGATATCAAATCAGTTCATTTTAGAAACAATCAATAATCTCATGAAATTCACTATTGATTAAAGGCAGCTAGATGTTGCAAGGAAGCTCATAAATGGCAACGTATAGTGTAGATAGCATCAGAAAGTTTCAAAAAACATACCATCAAGTAGTTGAGGAAGAATTGGGCGGATCTCATTCAAATCTGCACCACAGGAAGAAAAAAAAGGAAAAACTGAGAGAGAGGGGAAGAAGTATATAGACATGGAGATAGGAGGAGATGGAGATGTATAGGGGGAAGTGTCTCAACATGCAAACACACACACAGCAGGAAAGTCAGAGAGAGAGAGGACAGAGAGAGGAGAGGAGGGGGCGGTGCTGTGGTGGAGCAGTCACTTGCCTCTACAAGCTTCAACAAAGCTCCTCAGTGCAAAAACTGAGTCAACACGAACAGGAAGCTCTTGGTCGCGTAATCCAGCAACAACACTATGCAAGGCTTTACGAAAATTGTTCTGGTCTGAGAAGTTAATATGGGCATATTGTCCAGCAACCCATGCCGCCTGATTTCCACACACAGTAGGAAAATACATGAATGTATATGGACAAACACACAATACACATATATAATTAAGCTAAGCCAAATAACCACTACATAAACACAGACCTTAAAAGCGGAAAACATCATGATACATGATCCATGCAAAGTAGGATTCAAGTTAACTGAAAGCCTGTAAAATGCAAACAACATACAAAAAGTCAAAGAAAGTAAAGGTTGAAAATACCTTTGCTCTGAGGTGCCCAACAGGACTGCTAAATTCAGGAAAGACATGTTGTATTAACATTCGCTCCAACTCAGATTTGTAAGGATCAGTTTGTTTCAATTTATCACAAAGTGCTCCAATTGCAAGCAGAGCACCATCCTTTTGTCGATGCGGTTTAAACTCCACAGATGATTCATCATATCTGTACAGGAAAATAGATGAGAAAACAAAATCAAAGGTCATAGTCATACCACGGAATCTATTTCTTATCTTCCACACTGAAAAAGAAAAGAAGTTACCTCTTAAAAATTTCTACAATGTATAGGACAAACTTTTGAAGGTTCTCTTTCCCACGTTTTCTAACCAACTCACTGACAAAGTCCATGGCAGCAGTCCTAGGGCTATATAAATCTTCGATAATATCTGTAGCAAGCAAGCTACACATAAATAAAAGTTGCAATAGTCAATCGCTTCACTTAATAAGGATTAGATTCTCACCATAACCTTTCCTCACATATTCATGAGGATCTTCATCCCAAAGCTTTTGATCATTATCATTGAAACACATAAGAGGGAACACTATCTCAAAAAGTAGAACATCAAGCCGTGGTTGCAGTAGATTGTACATACTATTCTTCGAGATACTACGCGAAAGTGTTGGAGAATATCCATAAAAGTCAGAAACAACATCAGCAGTGCAATAACCATAAAAGAATACCGAATACGAGTCATCTCATCAGTCAGGACAGGAAACAACATGCTTCACAAACACAAAAGCACACTCGTTTCTCATAATGTTTCAGTTAAAGCTGGATGAAGTTTAACGAAACATGCATTATTATTGATATATATTTCAAATTCTACTAAAAAAATTAGGTAACTTAACAAAGTGACGAACTGGATGTCAAATTTTTAATTCATCCAGATACTTGCCAACTATCTTTAAAGCTCTTATCACTTCTCATTGGACTATAGGATTAATAAGTTATATCATAAAACTTCCATCGAATTATCAAATAAAAGAAGCAATGCATGCATTCATGGATTTTAATATCAGTCAAGAAAGATATAAACAATCATATAGTACAGAAACTGGGAAGTTGACCAGCAGCTGCAACATTGCATTAGAAGATAGAATCAAATGTCAAATGTCGAAGAACAACAAAATATGTGAAACAGCATATTGAACATACCTGTTGCTCAAGTACTGAAGAATCAAATTTGTAACTCTGTCAGGTAAATAGCCGCCAACACGGATCACATTTAACAAGTTCAGGTGGCACTCCAGAATCTTCCCTGCAAAATTTTTCTGAAATGTATAGGCGAAAGCTTTGTTTTCTGTGTTTTGCAACTTCAAATCTCCAAACCTACAAGGTTTCATATGATCATTAAAAGCTTTTAAATAAGCTACATGCTCGGAAAAGTACTCATAAGATATTCCCTAGTTGAAGACATACCTAGTATACAGCCTGTTCAAGATATGAACAGTCCATTTCTTCACCTTCCACCATCCCCAAGATTTCCTAATTTCAGGATCCACAGGCTGACCCTCCAAAGGAACTGGCCTCTCTAAAACATTTAAGAAAAGAACCATCCATGCATTGAAGACATTTGGATCAAAGAGCTGCTTTGGAATCTCCAACTGAAGAAAGATTATGATAAACAATTGATGAAGACATGGAACTGATAATGACCAGAATCCAAGCGAACTTAACAGGAAAAAATGTCACCTTATTAATAATTAGCTACTGATTATTGAATAAGGATGGCTCATGGTAATATTTGTACAGGAGAAGGAAAGTTTTCTAGTGTAACTACAACAGGAAATATCAAAGTTATAACTAAAACAAAAGCTTATCAGGTAGTTTAATCTGCAATCAATTATGAAACTTGAAAACCATCGAATCTTTCTAGCAATGATGACCGAAATTGGTATATATTTCCAGGACCACCACAAACTTGAAAGACAAAAAGGGAGAAGAGAAGGAATACGGTAGGAACTGAAGAACAACTCAACATGAAACAAATCAAAACCTATATGGAAAAGAAAAGAAACAATAGATCACGTTGAGATTGTTTAACCTCTCAAAGAATACTTTAATAAACCTTAAGGGGAGCAAAAGTGTTTTAATTGAATGAAAATTGAGACAATCAAATCAGAGTTGGTAGAATGTACTACATTCAATTTGGTGAGTAACTAGAATGTGATTTGTGTTTTCTTAAACTATAAAGAAGCTTACGTATATGGATGACCAGAATATTTTGCAAATGAGCTTTATCAACTCAGCTATTTCAATTGATGGGTTTGATATCTGAACAAGCTTGTTGAATATGTTGAGAAGCTGAGGAAATGTCTCCTCAACAATGTGATAAACTGGTATCCTCTCTTCATCTGACTTGAACCTAATGAAAATTGTAAGCCCCAATTAATGAAAAAAAATAAATTATGCAATTGTTATGTACCAAAAGCAAGCAAAAGAATTTATAAACATATGCTCACTCATATTTTCTTGCAAGAATTCGCAGCACATAGAGAGCCCCATAAACTTGTTGATCTTGAAGGTTATGCTTAATCCAATCTAAAAGACGAGGCCACTGCTCTGGATAGTCAGCATGGATAATAGTCTTGAGACACTCGCCCAACTGTACCCTGTAAATTAAGATATTTGATATTTGAGCACCTGATTCATTCATAATATTAACCTCTTGAATTTGTAAGCCTATTTGACCAAAAACAAAAACAAACTAAACGACCACACCCAATGGAACAGGAGAATATCTGAAAGAAAGTACCTTAGCAAAGGAGGGACTTGAATAATAAACACAAGGATATGATCCCTCAACATGTCTTTATCACTTTGCAAGATCTTTGATTTCTCATCTACATCAAAGCATGAGAAGAAACAGCAAACAACTATTAGTCGACAGAATTCATAGTTCCTTCCACACGCTTAAACACAAATGAAGTGCAAGAGCGACATTTTCCTCGATCAAATCCACTAATAGCATAGCACCACTAACATACTGGAGTAACCATTACACACCGGGATCATGCGGCGCCCAATTCTTGGCTATGAAGTTCTTGAAATGAATACTCGCAACTTGCCGCACTCCCATGTCACAGTTATTATCCACAATGATCCGCAATGATCTAACCAGATGCTGCGGCGTGTACTGCAACTGCGCACATAAAAGAGAAAATCAACCAAATTTGATGCTCATGTAAACCTAATTGTAAGAGAATTCTCATCAAGCAAGCACAATGATCATTTCCAACTTGAAACTTGTAATCAACAAATGGTCAGAAACAAACACGCAAAACATCAGAATTCGAGAAAATAAAGAAAAGACCTGATTAAGGCTCTGCTCGGCGGCTTTGCGTTCGTTAGGATTGGGGCTGAGAGCGGCTTGGAAGACAACGGCGAGGCTGGGAAGATCCATGAGTGAGTAGGATGGATCGAAAAAACAAAACAAACCGAAATTGAACGACGATCGCGATTGATATATCTTCCGTAAACTAAAACCTAGCTCAAATACACTAGGGCTTAGAAAGAGAGAGACAGAGAAATGGAAAGAGAGCAGAAAGCTCAGAGTATAGAGAGAGAGAGAGAGAGAGAGAGACAGCTTGAGAGGAGTATTATTTAAATCACTGGTGCTGACGGTGGTTTAACTACAAAACTAACGAATACGTTTACTATTGACCGATTCACTCACGCACTTCTGCATTGCACATTCCGTCCATCTATGTTTGCATAACAGATGAAGGATTTCAGTGCAGGCACGGCGTCGTTTCCAGCACCCAGAGGCCAGAAGCGGCTTCTTGTGGTAATTCTTAAAATATTACCAAAGTAATATTATTTAGATGATTAAGTCTGAGATTTGGCTCTTTTCTATCATTAAAAAAAAATTGCGGAGTATTGTATTTATATTGATGTACAAATATATTTTACAATCGTATTCTCTGTTTAATTTTATCATGTTTTTAATGTTCAAAATGATATTGATATAAAAATATTTTTTACAAGGGTTTAGATTTTTTATCTAATTTTATTTTGATACATTCAAAACGACGCCGTTTTAATCATTGGACATAAATTTAAAAACTATTCGACCCTATTCAATGGCCAAAATAACATTGCTTTGGGTGTTAAATAGAGTTGAATAGGATAAAATCAGACAAATAATTTCTAGTCGTTAGTGTTCTAATCTTCTACCTAACTTTATCCTGCATAATTTTGTCCAATATTTAAAACGATGTCGTTTTGATCATTAAACATAAATTTAGAGACTATCAAATGACCATTGGTCATAAATTTAGAGATTATCCAATCCTATTTAATAGCTAAAATAACATCAATGTGAACATTAGACAAACTTCGTTTTGACCATTGGACATTATCCAATTCCTATTCAACGGAGTTTTGACGGACATGAATTTAAAGACTATCCAATCATATTCTAAAATAACATCGATTTGAAAATTAAATAGTCGTCGTTTTAACTATTGGACATAAATTTATAGACTATGTGATCCTACTTAATAGCGTTTTGATTATTAAATACTCCCTCCGATTCATAATAAGTGTCATTTTAGATACATTTTAATTATTCAAAATAAGTGTCATTCTTAACTTTGTATGCATGTTTATAATTTTTCTTCCAAAA
>JANSVB020000095.1:615072-625828 GCA_025504935.2 Erythroxylum haughtii
AAATTTTTCTGAAAATTTTTCGGGATACCTTTCCGAACCGGAAAATTGACAAGTGACAGAATGATTTGATTTTCAGTACCGAAAATGACTGCCCAATGACACGGGAAATGTAGATACATGATTTTAGGATTTATTATTTTGAGCCATGGAAATTTTGGGGTGGATTCACTTAATTGTATTAAATCTTGCACCTCCAAGAACCTCTGTGTCTACAGATATAAGTTCTTGTTCCTGTACAGGTACGGTACAAAGACCTAGATCCACCGGATCTAACTGTATAAGTAGCGGTTACGTAATAACTGTAGTATCCGCCCTGCTATCATTCAAAGGGTCAAAGGGCCCACCATCATCATAGACATGGTATTCCGTAAACTTAGCAATTTATGTGTCCATTATTTTGGTCCCTCCTCCTCTATAATAAAAGTTGTAGCCTTAAAATGGTTGAGATATCTTACTAAATAGCAATGAAGGGAACGAGCGTGCAATCTTTTCTATAAGGATTATACTGCCTCAGTAGGGCAGCCTCATACACTAATGTGTGCAAGGTTAGGTTTCCAAGCTTTAGATAATTAAGTAGATTAGTCCTGCTTTGCGTTAACTTCTTTAAGTCTTTTAGAGTGCAATTTTGCCCTTCGACAACACATCATTTTGCTCAGAACCACTCGGCATAGTGAATTAAGTCACTATTCTAACTGATTCTAAATATCTGACAAACGAACCTTTTAAAGTCCTGACACACCATGTTTTGCCATGATATTCTCCTCGAAGGTCAAATCTGACTATCTTAAAAAAAATTCCAATTAGTTCTCAACCTTCAGTCTTTAAGCAAAAACACATAACTGTAATGGAAATAATCATCAACAAATGTCATAATACATTTAGAATTGCACAATGCAACTATATAAGGTCTACCAATTTCTTTATGTATCATACTTAACAAGCCAGAAGCATGAGTTAACCTCAATATCCTTATTAGTCAACTTACCTATGCAACAGTAAGCACATGTTCCCAGAGCATCATAATCTAGAATTGAAAAATGCTTTCCTTGATCAATCTCTCAACCTTAGCTCTGGAAATATGGCTTAAACTTTTCTGTCATACAATACATGACTTCTCATTTATTAGGATCCTTTATTTCATAACTTGTTTAGCAAGATACGAAGAAGCATTTATCTAATTAGAGGTAAGACACATTCTATGTAAACTATATAACAAGACAGTTATACCATTATGTTTTGCATTAAACAACAACGGTATTAAATGCAAAATGTCAAGCTTCATTGTCTAAAATTGATCAAAAGATCATATATAAAATTTTTTGTATAAAACCCAAATAAACCTTACAACAAGGTTCAGTGCATACATCCCTATAGATATTACTTTTACTTCTTCATTACTGTAAACCATCAGTTTCTCTTCCCTTTATTTGGCTTTATCTTTGATATGAACTACTGCATTATGGAAACACCATAATCAGATGATCCACTATATAGTCACCATGTACTTAATGCGACTATCGCAAGTTAGATTCATAATTGACAAACCAAAAATTAGATTCATAATTGACAAGCCAAAGAATAACCTGATGGTCTTAGTCTTTCCTTTTAAATCTCATATTGCTGGTTTTTTTATGCCCCTAGAACCTTTATCAACACTAATTTGACCAACTTCAGCATGTGAAGAAGATTTGAATTTTCTACTTTTGAACTTAGCGAACTTCATCTTTGTCTTCCCTTAAGCTACTTCGAGGGTTGTAAGAGTAGCAAACTTGGGTTTCTCCTCTTCAACACAATAGGCTATCAAAACATTAAAGTCCCAACATCTTCAATTTACTGTAAATTTGAATTATTCTCGATATGTACTCCATTACTCCCCTTTCCTCTTGTACACCTTATGGAGAATAATTCTTTCATCAAGGCACTTGTCTTAACACTAGATGAGACTTTGTACCTCTGGGAGATATTATCAAGAAACTCCTTCGTTATGTATGTGTCCGAAAGCCCACTTTGTAGATGGTTAGGAATGGATCTCTTAATGGTCATCAAATATAATCTATTATGATCCCAAGTTTCATAGGCTGTTTTATGAGCTTTCAAGGTCATGGATGTAAATGGAGATGGCCTATCCGTCCGTATGGTCATGTTAACCACAACTATCTCCATAGCATTCAATACATCCTCCGTCCACTTCTTTGTATTGAAACCGGTCAGGATTTCAATGGTGAGACTAATTTAGTTGACTGAAAATGTGACTTCAAGGTGATAATCTTTAAATCAGCACAAATGTAGGACAATAGTAATACTCAAGCCATTAAATAATATCTTTACTGAAAATCCGATCACACATATTATGAAACACCTTTGGGTTGAATATATAATATATGCAACTAGACCTCCATACATAAAAGCGATCAGAGTACAAATTATCAATTCTTATGACACTGCCACTTTTAGGTGAATAGATCACTTGAGCAATAACTTTCCTCCGTCTAATGTCTTTATGCATATCTCAAAATGTTATGTAAGGCTAAAATCTTTGGGTAGAATAACCAACTATAAAATCAAAGACATCCTCTAACATGCAATCAAAACAGTTCAAAATACGGACTTGAAAGGCCACTTTGGTTACTACATTCTCATCAACACTCAAAAAGTTCACAAACACAAGGTATACATCTTTATGTTATCCTCATTTTTTTTATGGACATGCAATATGTGACAATGTAGCATCAAAAATGCAAAAAATTGAATGAATAGTCTCATTGTCACACACTCGTGCTGAAGACATTCTTTGAAAACTTCATTTGAGACTTTCGTAAGAGAAAAAATCTCAGCAGAGTGACTATAGTGCGTCATCGGATACTGAACTGATTAATTGAGACACAAAAACTTCATGTATCTCCCTTATGGCAAATTCGTTGCACGAAAATTCACTCAAAAATGGCTTCAGAATGTCTCAATTTCTTTTCTGATCGATTTTCATACAATCTCGAACAATGAACATGAGACCGAGATACAAGAACCTCATGTATCTGCCTCATATGATATCCGAAGTATGAAAATTCACTTAAAATCAGATTCAGAATACCTTAATTCCTTTTTTCGGAGTTAAACTTTAATTTATTACAAATGTAATAAATCTAAAAAAATGGAAAAACTTACTTTATAAATTTCTCATACTCGAAAACTGACCCAAAACACCTCGAGGCATCCTTACCGGAAATCTGAATCTTTTGTTTTTTGGAAAAATCATTATAGCTCCGTACGGTTGATGTCACGCTTTTGTTTTTTTGTTTTTGAAAAATCGTTGTAGCACCATACGGCTTATGTCAGCGTGACGTCAGTCGCTAACGTGGGTGCCACATAGGTGCGAGTAGGGCGAGGCCGTGAGTGTGCGACACGTACGAGCATGCGCGTATACTGGGTGCACGTGCCACCACGTGTCCTCCATCCAGCATGCCACATGGACGGTCTGGATGGGCATGTGTGCGTCACGCACCCGCCATCCCATGCTTGTGAGGGCGCAGGTCACCAGTCAGGCGTGCAGCGTTTGTCTCCCGCTAGAGAGACGCAATTGACGCGAGTGGTACACCCGCTCTCCTACCACTGTAGTAGCGTCAGGTGTGTGCCCACTTTCGACACCGGAGGTGATTTTCGGTCTCCCGAAACTCCGTTTTTGACCCGTTTTTTATAGCTAGCCTTATGTATACCATCTTTACATAATTATATACGCAAAAAAACTAAAAAATGATTCAAAAATGGAGAAAAATCGTATGAGATGAAAAATCGAAAAACCTTCGTTTCCGGCGATCCGATCACGTAATCGCTTTAATACCACATGTAATACGTAGTATAGATCTTAGTATGCACTCCGGATCTATATGAAAGGATTAAAAAACGAAGGTAATGTCGATTCCGAGCTCCAAATGATCACGAATCTCTCAAGACCTTTACGGAAAGTGTCTACCAAGATACGGGCCAAGTCTTTCTACAATTTTCTCAATACGTAAGCTTTCTTAACAGGTCTGAGATTCTTTATGCTTACGATTGATATAAGCAACTGTAGGAGACTTTAACCTTTATATAATTTCCATAACAGACTTTCCCATCACAAGACCAATATGGGTCCGGTCTAAACTAATTAAGACC
Source organism: Erythroxylum haughtii (assembly GCA_025504935.2). Classification (NCBI taxonomy): domain Eukaryota; kingdom Viridiplantae; phylum Streptophyta; class Magnoliopsida; order Malpighiales; family Erythroxylaceae; genus Erythroxylum; species Erythroxylum haughtii. The sequence continues at coordinate 619,222 of JANSVB020000095.1, forward strand.
TATTTTTTACCCGGACTTCGACCTATTAATCTAGATCATTTATTGAACCATTTTATTATCTTTATTTGGATCAAATTACGTAACTTAACTGATAATTTATTTAAAAACTGAAAAATGCAATTAATAGTTATCCTACCATACGGGAAAGACAAAATTGTCTAACAAGATACCCCAAAGATATTTGCATATCAAAGGAATAGGAGTTGAAGAATTCGTTGCACATTACTTTATTCTTGGTATGTGAAGCTGTTATACTTGTTCATGAGCCAACACTCATCACGCATGCATGGCTCCTGCATTTTCGGAGTTGAACAAAGGCAACCTGCACAATTGGCCAACTTAATTCCCATTACATACAAATACGTCTGTCAGGTCAATACCATCAACTTCGTCGAGACCACATATCCAAGAATCAAATCCATGCGTATGTTAGGGACATATTCTTCGAAATGGCTGCTAATAGTTACGTTATTAATCTCTCTCTGAAGTTAATGTGCATTTTGGAATTTCCATGGCATGAATGATGATGTATCTCTCGCCCTGCAGATAGATTTGCGATGACTTAATGACTGTGACCTATGCCTACTTCCATTGCTTATAAATATTACCAACTTCATTGCCAAGGGTTTTACATTGTGGCTATAGAAATATAGTCGCAGTCATTGCTAAAATTGAATCCGCATCAGTCTTAATCACCATAACACATCTCAAGTTGTCTGCTTCGCTTTATTTATAATAAAGGTATTCATGCCCAAATAAGATTGATATGTTATGCAGTTAAAAACGTGGAAACCATGTTGAGATGCTCCTAAGTTGGATTTGACTGCACAGCATGTACCAGAATCGATCCTCTAACAGCATCCTATTCTTCAAACATTTTATTCCATTACCAGGAAAGAATTTGAGATACATTTTATTCCTGCAGGTATCTATTGTCAGCTTTGCATCAGTCACTGCACTGTACACAGCTCTAGGCTTTCTGGGAGCTAAAATGTTTGGATCACAAGTCAATTCACAGATCACCCTTAGCCAACCTCGCCATCTTATGGTCACAAAGATTGCATTATGGGCAACTGTGCTCGCACCAATGTCTAAGTATGCCCTCAAATTCGCGCCATTCGCAATCCATTTGGAGCATAGCCTTCCAAGTTCAATAAGCAGCAGGACTAAGATGATGATTCGCAGTACTGTTGGTTCCATTCTGCTGCTACTGATACTTGCTCTTGCACTTTCTGAACCGTATTTCGAGCACGTCCTTAGCCTGACAGGGTCCCTTGTGAGTGTCAGCAGTTGTGTTATCATGCCTTGTGTCTACTACACTAGGATCTCCTGGTCAAAGATATCAAGGCTTATTCTAATTCTGAACACAACCCTCGTAGCTTTTGTTGCTTTTCTTGGAGCAGTTGAAACCGTATCTTCCTCGAAATCAATTGTAAAGAGTACAGTTGGTCACTAAACTAGTCGAAATGATTAGCTCAGACTTGTCAGTTAATGAGAATCTGCATTCCAATCTATAAATATACAAACAGAATAACTCAGTTCCATCAGGTTCCTACCAAGCAAGGTAAGCATATAAGGAGGCCAAATCCTGGATGGTCCTTTGCAGTTTTAACAAGTGTGTTGAGGATGCAAATATTAGAGAGACGTCATCTACAAAAATGGTTGTAACAAAACAGATCAGGACTACGTGTGTAACAGGTGAAGGGTGACTAGTCTTCTACGTTGGTTTTGGCTTTATAATCTATTTTGTTTCGTTTGCTCCCTTCTAATAGCTAGCTGCTAACTCTAGTTTCAGAAAGTCTGAAGGCTCAATCACTTGTAAAAGAAAATAAAACTCAAGTCCAGAGATTGGAATCCTCGAGGAAACAAGGGTAAATAAATCTAATCCCAGAAACCATAAGAAACAAACACGAAATGAAAAAAACATGGAACACAGTTGTCCCTACCCATTTGTTTGGAAACGTTTGTCTGAATCAACAAAAAAGAGGATGGGACGATGATCTTACAACTACAGGAGCACTCAGAAGTGTCTTCTGCTTCTAGTTACATGTCTGCGGCTGTGTTACAGCTACAAGCTATCTGAGAAAAAGCAGAAAACTTGTACTTGGCGCATCTATATATGCTCTTTCGCAATATGTGTGTATTCACACTGTTCAAAATTGCGACGCATTGAAAATTAACAGAAGCATGATTTCCATCTTATTGATCATGATTTTTGTTTCTCTTACTAAATCGGACTTAACTAAATTATATACATCGGGGTTATGCAAAATATTTCTCTAATCATCTTTTATATCTTAAACAGGTATAAAATTAGTCAAATGTCCACTACTTTATTCAAATTATTTAACCAAGCCTTTTATTTTAATTCTTACTCAATCTAACCTCCAATTTAATGCAATAATACGAGTGGCAAGCCAAACGAGTTAGCATTTAATCTTAAACCCGATTATGAAATTTTTTGAAATTTTCAAGCTTAGTCCGATCCAAAGCTTAAAAGTTCTAAGAAAAAGTTCTAAAATTAGGTCAGGCCAAGTTTTAAGTTGCCTAGACCAATCACCCTAAGGCCTGAGCTCAATCTAACTCATTATCAAGCTCATGTCACGAGATCGTTCAGTAAGAGGTTAGAAGTTAAAATTTCCAAATATTTCCCATCAGGATATATTATTGGTACTTACAATTAACAAAGGAATTAAAGATTTAAATAAGTCATTAAGGATATTTGTTTCCTTTCTAAACTTGGAAACTCTTTTGAGAAAAAGAATAGTCCAAATCATGTATGAGGAATTGGGAAGCCAGAAAACAAACCAAGTGAGGCTTATCAATTAGCCTTGGCTTATTTCTACAGTATTTAATGTGTCATTTGCAAAAACTCTACAATAACGACAAATCATAGTTTTAAGATACACAGCTTAGAGTTGTGTATGGAATTCATGTCCTAATTGCATCAAACGATGAAAATTAGTGCAGATCAGAGATTTACAAATAACAAGAATGATGGTTATGCACACATTAAATGCGTTGACAGATTAGAAACAATATCAACATAAATTGCTTTCTGGTTTTCTATCACCACTTATGTACTATTTGCAGCAAAATTAGGAGGAAAAAAAGATTGTTATTTAACAGAAACCGCAGGTGACAGTCCACTTAATGGCGCCACAGATGATTTGCAGATGTGTGATACTCTTTGCACCTAAAGTTCGAACAGATGACTGGTATACCTCTTCAGGCATTTGCAAGAGAAGCCTTTGGTGAAGAAGATGATTCCATGTCATAACTCCAGAGGTCTTTCAGCTCTCCTCTAATCAAACCCAAAATGACACACAATCCTGATATCATCGACACAGGAAAAATAACTCTATTAGCATATCAGGAGAGATGAATCCCATTAAGAGATGATCATTACGAGTTTTTTGCTCATTACCTAGTGTACAAGGAACAAGATAGAGGAGAGCAGGTTGACCATGCCCATTCATTAGATACAAGCCTAAGTAAGTGAAGAAAAGGCCTGAAAAGAGGAAAAACTTCTGTTAGCAGCCTCAGAAAGAATGACCCTTCCAACACATATGAGTTGCCAACAGCCTGAATGGAAGAGGATTGATATTTCATAATGTATGTTAATTAGCACCAAAGATGAAGCAGCGTATGAAATAATGCCACATATCATAATTTTTGTTAAAACATAAGATTTCCAACTTATAAAGCAGTAAAAACATTACTAAAGTAGAAACTGGGGCCAATCACTAAACATCTACAGTGCAATCATAAAATTCTCTCTCTCTATCTCTTGGTAGCCATCCTGTGCGAAATCTAGAAAAGGAATTCCATGTATGCCATTAGCCCCTACAACTAAGAAGCTTAGCCAATGAGAAAAAACAAGAAGGAACTAAGATAACAATGCACAAATTGTGTTTAAACGTTTCTCAGCAACCACAGTTTCCATGCTGTATCTGTTACACTACAGCAGGTCCATTGCATCGATCGTCTCAATTTCCTGTACTTCACATACAGGAAATTGGGCTTGTCAATTAGCTAGAAGGTTTCCACGGAGTGGTATTTGAGGACCAAGTAGAAAGGTTTCTATGCAAGAACATCTAGCTGTAAGTTGACCGTAGAGGTAAGTCAAAAGAAACAAAGCATGTTTCAAGCATCTACAGTAAAGCACTAACTCAGAGAATCAAGTGGTTTGAAAAAAGTGCAGAGTCAAACATATGAAAATATCTGCGTGGACATTTGAAGGAACAGAAGCAGGCAGGCTCGGAGAAAGAAAGTAACAATAAGGCAATAAATTTACTAGGGATAACTCAACTCCTAAATATGGCAATCAATCTTGTCCCCTAAACAACAGTTCAAAATCAAGCCAAGCACATAGAACATGAGAGCAAGTAAAGGCTGCACTAAGACCAAATTCTAGAGTCTAGACTCAATAAACCTGCATAAATATCTGACCCAAAAAGTATACGAAAACTCTCATTGGCATATAAAGATTGAGGGAACCAGAAGCTACAAAGCAGTACCTACACAAAGGTCAAGAGTTTTCCCCCTCAGCCATAGCTGACATCCGATTATGATTTCAAATAAACCTTTTCCATCTCAAAATGCAACAGATGACATAGCACAGGTGTATCTTTGAACATTTCAATGTTTGAAAATAAATATGCTTACCAAATCCATAGCCAATTATCAACCAAAGAAAATATCCATTGGCCAAGCCCTTCCTGGTTTCTCTATCAAATCTGAGATAAGAAACAGAGAAACGTAAGCTATAACTATACATAAGATGTGACATTTGATAATGATAATAGCATGCTAGCTTATACCATGAGAGAGAGAGAAAGAGAGAACAAGTTTGGAATATTAACAACACGACATCCATAACAGTTTCTTCATGTTAAGTGTGATCAAGAATCTAATCGCAAAGTTTCCTAGGAGCTAGTAGCCATGAAAGAAAATTTATACAACTTTGTCATGAAAGAAAGTGAACAGCAATTCTCAATGTGATCAAGAATTTAATCATAAAGTTTCCTAGGAGCTTATAGCCATGATAGAAAATTTATACAACTTTGTCAAGATAAAAAGTGAACAGTAATTCTCCTAACAGACACAAGCTTTGAAAGGTTAAATCGTTCAATTTATGCAAAATGTGACTAAATTCACTGAAAATAATACCTGTAAGCAAATGATGTGAGCAAACCAGGGAAAAGAATGTCCCCAAATCCAATCATGTCATAACCACCCCAAGGGTCTGCCAATCGAGGAATTCTCAAAAGCATGGGAATGGATTCGCCACCACTGTTGTCACCTCTAGCAACCTTTGAAGAATAAGAAAATAAAAGAAAGAAGTATGAATTCTAAAACGCTACGCATAATATACCATTAGAAGAATAAAAAATACCATGACAAAGACATAGACAATAAACTTTTATCTGAGTCGTCTAAATACACTGTATTTCAATAAATAAAGGTTCTTGATACAGGAGGGTATTTTTTGAATTTTTTAGCCAACTAAAATTTAAAGAATGCTTCATTGATTATCGATTCCCATTCTCATGTTGTACGCAATGGCAGAAGTTCCCATACAGCTGGCATTACTTGAATCTATTAAGTTAGTGTCAAGAACACATAATCTGAATGTTGTTTCATACATTCGCGCACAATGTGAAGTAACAAACTGTCTTTGACCACACAGTAGAACAAAATGTGAAATATAAGATCACTACTTACAGCAATCATAACACTTTGATGGAATATCAATGGTGATATAAAGACCCAAAAGATGTCATAGACAAATGCGCAGCAAAGAAGAACGGCAGCAACCTGAGTCATAATAAAATATAAGGAACTGAGAAGCATCAGATGTATCATAAATTCATATGCTAATCATAGCTTAGGTACCTTAATATTAGGGAGCCGAGCCACCTGTAAGACAGTTATCATCAAGCAAATACCCTGACAAAAACAAAGCCTTGTTTAAGGAAAGGACCAACATTTAGTTGTTGAAAATGTAGCATAGCCATGTCCAGGTAGTCAAATCCAAAAGCATGATATTGCACCAGACCTCAAGTAAATGGATACAATATGTTTGGGAACTGCTGGATATGCTAGGACCAAAATTGCCAGTAACCCAAATTCTGCCGAACTTAGTTCAGGTTGCCATACAGACTATATAGATAGCACCAAATCCAGTGCATTCCATTTCAAAAATGTGAAATGAAAGTAAGGCCTATATTTCACTCCATAGCCATCATTATACACAAAGGATTGGGGAAGGGATCTTAGAGATCTTGCACAACATCCATGTTTCACTAGGGTGCAATAAGATAAACAGGCTCATGTTTTTTCAACTTGAATCTTTTTAATTTTCCTAGGGGTCAAAAACTATGGGGAAGAATGAAGTCAGAAGAACAAATAAACAAACTAACTAATGTTATTATATTTAGGGACACCACAACACATACCAACCAGATAAATCACAAATCTATAACTTGCGTTAGAGAACTAAAAGCTTTTCTGTCAACCTCCCCTTATCCTTGAGGCCCTTTGGTTAAGAAATTGAAAGATTAATTGCTATAATTAGGGATTTGGTGCTTGTTCCACCCAGAAT
>JANSVB020000096.1:31672-41741 GCA_025504935.2 Erythroxylum haughtii
AAATACATTAGTCACAATAGAATTATTAGGTCTTCTAAAGGCATCTACTTTTAGTGTATATAAATGCATGAATTGAGAAATTAACTTAAACTGTTTATTAATGGTATTGGCAATATATATATATCTATATAACATTTGTTTTTCCTCATGGTGCAGATAATGGAAAAGATCTCAAGGAAAATGGAGATTGAACTCTTAACACTAGGAGTCAAATTTGTGTAGAAGAGATCACACATCAAATTTAAGGACAGGGCCAGTGTGTTGAGTTAGGTTCAAGTAAAAGTAAGAATAACCACTTTGACTTCTTTAAAGAACCTTGTCCTTTAGTATACTTAAGGCAAAGTGAAAATTATTAAAAAAATTCTTGAAAAAAAGGTGCTCAATATGGTATCATGCACTAAAAGATATGCAATCTTCAAAAGGCAAGCTTACATGACCTGCATTGCTCGAATTGAAACTCCAATCAGGGACAGAGGGTAAGCCACTAGTTTATATCCAACTTCTGCAAGTTCAAAAGGGGTGAGTATCGGTGTTTTACCCCCTCCTTCAAGCATATTCGCCTAGCAAGAGAAAAATTCCCAGTAAAACAATGGAAAATGCAGAAATTTATGTAGAAAGTAGAGAGTCAACTAATTACAGCAGTAAGGAATACATCTCACGGGTTCTAGACTCTAAGCTGTAACATTCACATTGGCCTACACAAAATCCAATTCTGTATTTTATTTGAAGCCTTGGAATTCTTCGAACTCTAAAACATTTTTAACTCTTATCTATAAGTTCTCTGCCATTTTACATCCACCGGTTGAGTCATGATTGGAACTTTGCATGGTTTAATTCACATAGATATTCAACAGTAGCATTAGCTGAATGCATGTTTTTGTTAGGACAGCCCTAATGCTCTTATAGCATATATTGCATAGGCAACAGTATCCTTCAAATAATAGCACGATGTAACACAGGATGCATATCAGAATGACAAAAGGCTCTGAGAAAGACAAGTGAAAAGGATAAGAAGTGAAATTATTGAACTGATCCACAAATAGCTCCAGAGATGTCATCAAGTAACTCATTGGGAAATTAAAAAAAAAAGATAACGCAAAGAAGATAATCTGATTAAAAGCAACAATCAATCAGTAAAAGACAAAGGTTTGGAAGCTACATTCAAGGTATGCTAAATATAAAATTTAGCCGCATGTATACTGAACTAGCATCTCATTGTCATTCTTTTGGATGTACTATCTCTTGGAAAGTCAATAGAGTAAAGCCTAGGAATTTCACATAAAACTGAATCCATGTTATTGCCTTGTCAAGGTAAAGAAATTCACCATTTTTGGTACTAAAGGGGAAATTTCACAAAAAGCCTTCATTTCCTCTTTAGAAGCTAGTGCATCAATGAAGAGAACATCTGCTCCAGCATCAGCAAAAGCCCTTGACCTCCAGAGTGATTCATCAAGAGACACAGCCTGACGAGAATCAGTTCGTGCAACAATGACAATGTCAGCGCCACTCTCTTCACGAGCATCAATAGCTGCTTTAATCCGCATGACAGCTTCATCTCTAGACAAAACTTTCCTACCATGTGTATGGCCACAAGCTTTTGGTGATACCTTCAATTGTTAGATTGATAAGCAAGAAAGATCAAATGAGAACCTATTTACATAGCAAACAATGATAATTAAAAATAAATTGACAGCCACAAGAAAAAGACAACCCAAACTTTTGTTGAAAAACATGAACAGATAACCCATACACGCACGGAGCAACAGAAATCTAGGCCATACCTGATATATGGGAATAGCAAAGCAAACTTGAATGTTTAGTCTAATGGTTTTGTTTATATATTTTTCCAGTCATACTTTGTGCCAGAAAAACAACCACAAAATAATTTAGGTCAATCCACATAAACTTCCTAAATCTTTGGAAATTTCCTTGATTATCAGTAAGTCCATCAGAGTTTGCTACCTTCCATACTTCTTTAATGTTAAATCGGTTAAGTCTTCCAAATGCTACTAATTAGTTGTAACAGAACCTTCCAGATTCTACCCATAACATCCTATGCCCAAGTCCTGCCACCCAAAAATTGAAATACACCTTTGAACTAGAAAAATGATCCAATTTCTGTCACCTTTTTGCAAATTCATACTTGGGCTGTACACTTAATTTGGACCATCTTGATCTCTTCTATTTAAAGCAAGGGTAAAATAGTAGACAGATTCCCAAAAAAGGGATATGATAAGAACCCGTAAACAATTTACTTCTTTCAAACAAAAGTGTTTCAGCTGTTCTGTTTGTCATGTACTATCGATTTCTTGATTGCTTTGTTTCTTCCAGTATATTATTTACTATTAATAATTTGATCAGAAATTTTCTTAAAATCAAAGACAACCACACATCCAATGAGATGGTGTTTCTATCAATCACAAAATTTAGACTTAGTAGATTATGAAGCTATTCCAGTATACCAATTCCTGGATTAAAATCCTTTACCTTCTATATTTTGACTCACTGACTGCTTCCTACATCATAGTTGATTTGGGATCTAACTCAATAATTCACAGGAATTGTTACGCAGGGAAGTCAAGGTTTCACCTCAGGAAATACTATCAAAAAAATTAAACAGTCTTCATGCAAAATAATACAAACCTGATCTTCAAGAATGATCCCTGCAAAACCAGCCTTGATATATCCCTTGACAGTTCTTTTGACATTCATGGCATTCCCATATCCATTATCGCCATCCCCAATGACAGGAATTGACACAGCTTGGGTTATTTGTTGGCCCTGATCCACCATTTCACCATAGGAAATATAGCCCGTGTCAGGCAACCCCAATCTAGCAGCAGATATTGAAAACCCTAAGGGAAGGATATACCACATTTATTAAATTATCTTGATTGCATGAATATGTCGCATACAAAAGTAACTGTAGACAGACCAGATAAGCTCAACCATAGATGCTTTTACTCTCAAAGCCAAACATAACTAATCAATCCTATGAGATCCAGTATTTTGTGCATCATAAATGTCAGATGATCAATCTCAAGTACCAAACAGAACAGATACTATTATGTAAAGTGAGTCAAGTACCAAACAGACCAGATACTCTTATGTAAAGTGAGTTCTTTGTCCCTACACTATATAACTATAATAAAGTAAAAAAGAACCTCAGCTTGTGCACTCTGCAACTACAAACAAAGAATATTAGAAGTGCAAGTAAGCACATGGGAATCAACTAGTACCTGTGGCTGACACATAATTAACAGTCAAGTACGGATGGGGACAATAACTGAAAAGGGGGTAAGACCAAAAAGTTACCATAACACTATATAACATTTTTAGATTGTGGAAGCTACTTACATTTTGAAAGATATGTAATTTTGGATAAAGTTCCGTTCAACCTTGAACAATAAATTTCCGTTCAACCTTGAACAATAATGAAGTCACTAGGAAACAAACTAACTTGTTAATGAAGTCGAAAACTAAAACAGGGCAGGGAAAAAAGTAGTGAAGTATTACATATAAGTACCAACCTCCTAAAACCATCGGCTGACATAAAACTGCTAAAAAGTAAGATTCTATAATCTCATCATAAGATAAAGGAAAATTCAATATAAACATAAAAATATTAAACCCGATTAGAAGGTCACAAATTTAAAGCAAAAGAAAAAGAAGGATAAACAAAACATATACAACAACAGATAAATCATCCCCAACGAATGCATATGTACAAAAACTATCAAGATATGATGCAAATCATATCCATTCTTTATAGAACAATAATATCCCCGTAATGCCTTTTACCATTCAGTACATCAAATTTCAGCTAAGCATATATCTCCATAGAAAAAATGAACGAAATTTCAATATGGCAACCAGACTGACCAATCTTGGCCTCCATTTCCTTGTATCTAATTGAACTATTATGTAAGCCAGCGATCACGACCAAGCTTTCAACCAGCAACCAGGCAAGGGGAGAAAGGCACTTGCAGTTTTTGAGAAAATTCAGAATGAAAACAGAATTGTTCTTCTCATATTTAATCAAACTTCTATGTTTTCCCAACTTTGTTTCCCCAAATAAATAAGAATCACAGGAAGCCAATAAAAAGCCACGAAGTAAGAATCTCATCCTAATCCCAAGAAAGCATCAGAAAGTCCCACTCCACATAACCACACCTATAACTGCTTTCAAATAAAACCCATATCCTCGTTTTCATAATATCGGTCATAAAGGACATGCAAATAAATCCAGGATTTGTAACACTACATACCGCTAGTGAAACAGTAGTCAAATCCAGCTTTCTCCACAAGCTTAGCACTAAGAGCATCGAAACAAGCAGGACCCTGGTGAACCCCAGGAGCGTCGAGGAGGATGCGAAGCTGCTTCGTCGGAGAAGTTCTCTCGGCGGAGTGAGTCATGCTATTTCGCCCCACCAGATGTTTACTCTTTGATGTTATGCGATTGTTGGGGTGACAAACCGAGTTACAGCGAGATAGTAAAAAATTGTTGCTTGCCAAGTCGCGAGTTTTAGACAAAGAAGATGAGTAGAAAACAAGAGAGACTCTTTAGTTTTTCGATCTGATTAGCGATTAGGTGATCCCATCACTTGTTAGATTATATTTGATTATATCATCTAGTTAGACTAATAGATGGTATTAATTATTTGTTAAAAATATTTGATAAAATTAATTATTTAACTATGCGTAAACTATAAAGACATAATTTTAAAAAAATATAAGAATATAAATATTATATATTTTAATATTTTAATGAATAGTCTTATAAGAATTTAAATTTTAAATATTTAATTTTACAAAAATTAAATTTATAATTATAATAAAAAATATAGCACATATAATAATAATAATAACAACAACAACAGTAAAATAATAATAATAATAACAACAACAACAATAACAACAATAATAATAATAACAATAACAACAATAAAAACAACAATAACAACAACAATAATAATAATCATGATAACGATGATGACGATGGTGATGGTGATGGTGATAAATTCAAACATAAAATATAAGAATCCAAATGAAGTTTAGTTTAACAACACTTATCAAATAGAGCAAAAGAAATGAACATCATCATTTAAAGCAAAAGTTTATAACAATTTAAGACCAACGTCTAACTGCCATTAAACTAGACGCAATATTATCACGAATAGTTGTCATCTCTCGGGTTCTCTGTTCTTTAACGCCTTCTTGCATAGAGTTAACTTCAACATTTTGAAATACATTCAACATCTTGAAATACATCTGGAGGTATAAATTCAGGATCTTGATCGATGATGTTAAAAGCCGGATCGCCAATTGTACTTCTTCTAATATAGTTATGCAATGCAAAAGATGCACAAATTATTCTATTTTGATTCATCAATGAATACTTAGGCATTTTCTCTAATATTTTCTATCGAGCCTTAAGAACATCGAAAGCCCTCTCAATACAACTTCTCAATGATAAATGAGCTCGATTAAAAACTTCTCGAGATCCTCTTGGATTTGCACCATGAAATTCTGATTGATGATACCTTGTCTTTGGGTAAGGTGTCAAATACCCTTATCTTTCCAAATAGCCTTTATCAACCAAGTAATATTTACCTAAGTGTTCACAGAGGAAATATAATTATTATAGATGACATCATAAAAGTCTAAATCATGAATAGCAACTCCTACAAATCTTAAAATTACCTATCGGTGGTTTTGAAAATTTAAGTCTCGGATTACCAATTGTATCAAGGAAAATACAAAAATCGTATGATGATCCCTCCCAATCGGCTAAAACATACGTAAATAGTAAGTTAAAGTCACATGCTACCAATACATTTGTAATCGTTATTCCTTTCCGCCCTTTATATCTCATTTGATCCTCTTCTGCAAAAACTACAGCTATATATGTACCATCAATAGCTCCAATGCAATCCTAATATGAAACAATGATCATAAGATAATAGAATTTTTAATGAAAAACATAATGAAGGGAGGAGTAAGAACATATTGAATTACCTTAAAATGTGGCATATATCTAGCTTCATTGGCAATTTGTTGTAGAATCTCCTTGAATTCGGGATCGTTTGGTACAAGTAAATCTCTTGAAAATCCATCCATGGCACTCAAAACTTCTTTAAAAACTCTGCTCACAGTTTCACCTGAATGTTGAAAGCGCTCTTGGGTATCTCTATTAGGGGAACCTTTACTTAGGACATATACAAATAAACCGACTTTCTCCAAAATAGACATTCTATTCGAAGGTCTCAAACCGTAATTGTTTTTCCAAAACCATACATAATTGACGAAATGTATTTTGATTCATCCTAAATGTATTAAAACATCGCTTTTTATGACCGTTAAGTAATTCATTCATCCATAGTTCTTTTGTTTGATAGGAAGCCATGCATGGTTTCTTGTTTATGTGGTTAAAAAAATACACACCCACGTAACCCGCTACACAAGCAACCGAATCCTAAAACTCACTCTCATTGTCCAAAATTTGCTTAATTTGCAGAATTTGCTTAACATTAGCATCCATACCTACAAATCAACAAGTAAAATTATATTCTAAATAAATACATGTCTAAATATAAAGAAATAAATAATATAACACGCAATAAAATTATAGATTACCAACAATATAACAAAATATAATAAAATAAGTTAACTGAGTTCATAATGTCTTACAACACACCATATCAACATAAGTGCACAAATAATAAAAATAATAAACTAAACATAGTAATGCATACATAGAAACCATGTTTAATTTTTTGTTTGTCATACTTATGCATAAACTTTATGTATTCAACTCTCTTTGTATCATCTGGTAAACCGAAAAAAAGGCCTTCTTTGCAGATCTTCAATCAACAAGCAAGCAATGTAAAATTAAGGAGTACCAGTTTCTAAACCAAGCAAAGTATATAATTTTTCCAAAGCATTTGTAACATTATGATGTGACAAACCTGCACCAGTACTTTGTGATGCGCCAATATTCAACGTGTTAAAAAATTTTGTACTAGAAGTGTTCATCTCCATTGTTGCAATCTGTCTCTCTTGAATCAACTACATCATATCGTCAAATCTCTCATACATTGCTGCAGATCTTCCTACCCTTTTAGTGGAATCAATTCTTGCACTCTTGTTGCTTTGTGAACTTTCATTCTCCAAAATCCTTTTGCATCTTCTTCTCTCTCCTTCATCTTATGAAGCTTGAAGGGTAGCAACAGGAGTAGATGCAAAGGTCGGGGTGGTTTCTCTCTACACCTCTTCCCAATCACCAGTCACTTGATAATTGTTTAGACTACTAGTCTCATCTATATTCTCATGATCATGATAGCCTGACAACTGATGATGAACATTATGACTGTCAGGTGGAGAAGGAACGTATACTTCATCAACTTCTTGTTGTTCATGTGAAGGGGTCGGCCACAGGACAAAATGTAATTTCTCCTCGGGCCAAACATCAAAAAAGTTGATCTAACTTACATTCAAGCTCAGGTTCAAGCCCATCTTCTTTAAATGTTTTAAATTTGTTGTTCTCCTACACAAAAATAATTAACTTATATTTAACTATTTATTTAGCATTAAAGTAAAGGAAAATAACTTAAAATGGGCTAACCTTAATCTTCAAAGTCCACCACTCCTCACTAGCATCAATTGTTCCTTTGTCATAATCTCATCCTAATCCTGTTTCTTTTCCTTTCAGTTGTTTCTAAAGACTCCATCTAGTTCTCATCCAATCAAACTTATTTTTAAGCTTAGTTTTATCCCATTGTAAGTTGGTCGCTTTGTGAAACTCTTTCTCCTCCTTTTTCCATGGTATCCTTTGATAAATAAATCCACCATGTTTCCCTTTACTGCTTTGAATATATTGGTTACAAAGGTCACAAAAGAAAAGAAGTATTTCTTTTAGCCAACAAACCCTACCTATATCATTCCCCCTTGGCTTTCTCCTTTGTTTCTTTTTTGAGATAATGCCATCTAATCATACAAGATAAGAAAAGGTTATATACTTGTTAATCAATTTGCAATTGGTTTCACTATTGAGTTACTATAATTGGTTACAATTAGACTGTTCCGACAAAATAATTATATAAATACTTTTTATCATCGATATATTTTAATTAATTTTTTAATTTAAAATTATTTGATCTCTTACTTTGAATTGAGTAATATACTTAACTTAGGAATATTATTCAAAAATTATATAAAATTTTATTGTAATATCTTTTTATTTAACCGAAGAATAATTAAATAATTAAATAATATTATTAAAAATAAATTTTTAAATATTAAATAATCAACTTTGAACGCATGATCAATTAAACCCAAATACTAAATTAAATTAAAGATTGAAATATAAGTATTCTACATATATAAATTAGAGATTTGTATAGATGAAGTTAAAATTAATATTACTAAAAGAAATTATCTATCACTCTTGTTAAAGCTTTAGTAAACAAAGTGCATTCGTGAACCTAGACCCTAATAATGGGGAGGACGTATTTTGTCAAAGGCTTGATTGGATGAAGCCATACAAAGATGTTACTAAAAATTATAACTTAAGACATCATTTGAAATTTTACATTTTGATCCATAAAAAGGACTACTTTAGACAAATATCTTTCGATATTATTATAACACCTTGACGTTCCTCTCTTCCTATCTCCATTATTTTATACACATATCGTTCTACTCATTTTTTGTCTCACAATGTTCCTACGGTCTAACTTAATTAGAAAAATTTACCACTAATATGTGTGCATATATATATGAAGACATGTTATTAAATTATGCAATACATATATATATATATATATATACACTCAGGATTTGTATTTGTTAATATTGAAATTTCTGTTACTAATACAAAGAGTATATTTGTATGGATTTAACAGACATGTGATTTTTAAGAGATTCAAGCTCTTTGATTTTTAAGTTTGTTGCATGTGATTGAAGGGGTCATCATTTGATTTTTAAGTGTGTTGACTCACCAACTGTATATCTTGGGCCACCAAACTTTCAAGTTGATACTCTATTAAAAGAAAAGGTTAGTGTTAATGCCTCTAATTTAATAGCAATTCGGCCTCTGTGATTGTCTAAATGATTAAATAAATGTAAGTGGAGCCAAATTTATCCATGTATACACAAACAATCTAAAGCTCATCAATCTCTTAGAACTATACAAGTTAAATATAGTCAGAATTGAAGGCTTCAACGCAAATGGATCTATATACATTGAATATGATGTTACTATAACTATCTAAGCACTAACACCCAAACAACAACAAGTTTAAGAAACAATAGTTAACACTCAATACAACCCAGGAGATGATAAAAAAAAGCCCTTTCCTTGATTAATGAGAAACAATAAAGTAAACCAAACCTTAATCAATCTCAGTAATTATAAAAAAGCTAAGTAACAGGTAGTACTCACACAAACTTGATAAGAACCCAAAAACACAAGATTCAAACAAAAAACATAAGCAATCCTCCTTTCAATCAAATGAGGCATGATCAAATCATAGAAAGAACAAAACTTACAAACGAAAAAAAAGGAAGACAGCATTGGCAAAATCCAAGTGAACCCACAAGAAATCGATTAAGAATTCAAGAAATGTAAGCTTGTGTTAGCTTTTCCATTTTCAAGGTGAAAAGAGACAATAGAGTAGCTGAGAGTAATCAATGAAGTTAAATGCAATAAATACAAAAAGTAACTACTTTCTATTAACTGCTACAATAACCTTCGGTTTATATAGTTTTACTGTAGCAAATCCATATAAACCTCAACCACTATTAGACTTCATTTAATGAAACTAAATCTATATCATATTTCATTCATTAAATCTTACATTGCACGTATTAAACTAATGTTTCGTTAAATCAATTACAGCTAGAACCATCAATCAGTAGCATAGATAGCTAGAAAAATCAATCAAAAGGAAAGACAAATTCCTTAATACGACAGGCATGATGGGCTTCCCATAGAGGCTGCTACTCCCAGCTGGGGTATCTGTTTTTCAGTATGTGCAAGTAACTTAGGCAAAACCTATGTATAGTACAA
>JANSVB020000096.1:89991-102182 GCA_025504935.2 Erythroxylum haughtii
TACTGTCTCTCATCTCGTCCTTAGTAACTTGAACA
Organism: Erythroxylum haughtii; assembly: GCA_025504935.2. NCBI lineage: Eukaryota > Viridiplantae > Streptophyta > Magnoliopsida > Malpighiales > Erythroxylaceae > Erythroxylum > Erythroxylum haughtii. The sequence continues at coordinate 90,027 of JANSVB020000096.1, forward strand.
ACCCTTTCTCTTCTTGTTTTTAGCTTTTGCTTTCAGGGTCCTCTATGGTGGCGACTGGCGACGCGACGAGGCAGACGGCGAGGCAGGCGGCGATCGGCGGCGAGTGACAGAAAACGATGAGAGATGAAATCTGAGAGGGAGAGTCGGCAGAGGTGAGTGAGAGAATCGGGGGATTAGATTTTTTTGGGGTTAATGTTTGATTTTTTGCAAAATGGTCCTTAAAAAAGTTCATTTTTTGCAGAATGGTCCAGTATTTTTCGAAATTTTTGGTTCCGACCGGTACCGACCGAAATTTTCCACCGGAATTTTTTAAGGAGTAACGGTACTGGTTTCCAGCCGGTACCGACCGGTACGGTACAGTATTCCAAACACTGAGTTCAACTAGTACAGATGATTGCTCAAAGATGCTAGAATACTCAAAGGGGCATTCTTTATCAGATACCTTAAAAATAGATGCTGGTGCAAGAGTTGCTAAGTTAGAATGCTCAGAGTGGCATTTGTCGTCAGATATAGTAGGAACGGATGCTGGTGCAATAGATGTTGTGAAATATGTCTGAGGAGCTTTATCTTTCCTAGTAGATAAAGGAGTTTACCTTTGTTATATCCAGAGTCAATCTCCAAACATCCTTAGCCAGTTATTCTATCTCTTGTTCCTACACTTTCTCCGATTCCATGCATGATGGTTAATCCTTATGAAGAAGATTTTCCTCCTCAAGAGAGATGTGTAAATTACCAACAAAGAGTTATCTCTAACCCCGTATATTCGTGCCTTAGGAATGAACGCTTATAGAATAATGCAATGATTTCTACGATCATAATAATTAATATAAATTAAATCATTTTAAATATAACTAGAAGTATTTCAATCCATAATAATCAGGAAAGTTATGAAATTTACTAAATTAATGTCCAATCTTTTTCTTTTTTTTTAGATCTCCAACGAGAGAGTACAAAAAAGATAAAAGAAACAAGAAGAAAAGCACCAAAATTGAACTAGGAAGTACAGAATAGCAGCGCAGAAGTTGGGGTCACTTCCAAGAGTTAGAGCTACAGCATTTTGATGGTCCAATCGAACTGAAACTGCACACAAACACACAGGTTACTTTAAAAGGTAAAAGCCTGGACCTTTTCTATTCCTTCCTTTTGTTGCATATTCTCACCTCACCTCTCGTGTCTTTGTAACTCTTCACTCTTGCAGTGATCATATATGCTTCTTTGCTCTTCCTTGATAACTTCCATTGCAACTTTGGTGGTCACCTTTCTCTTTCGGCTTTTCATTTAAGAATGTCAAAAAAGGTCCGACTTGATTTCGGTTCAAATTGATTGGACTCGTAGAGCTTGACCATTACTTCAAAAATAATGTCATTTTTAACGCTTTTCTTAAAAAAAAAATATGGTGGGCCGGGCTACGGCACACCCATCTCTATTTTCACTTCTTTTTCTTAATTTTAACGTTTTTCTTAAAAAAATAATGGTGGGCCGCCACCCACTCTATTTTCACTTCCTTTTCTTCTTTACCGTGCGTCTTTATGATGCATGCAGTCCTTGGTTGATTGATCATAGCAGAAGATCATTCTTTGAATGTTTTAGACGTGTACTTGCTTGTGGCTTTAAGGGAGATACCCATTTGCTTATTTTACTCCATTTCAGTTTTATTTGTTGGTAAAGCTTTTGTCTTTGATATAAGGTTCGAAGCTTTCATTCGATTTTCATTTCTTTTTCACTTAATCTTTTGAAGCAATGGACGCCAAGTAGTTTGTTTCTTTCTGAATTATGCCTGTTTGAAAAAGTGCAGTAAGCCGTGGTAAGAACATACTTTCTTTTAAAGGTTTACTCACGACAATGGATATCTTTTTGTACAACGTTAGTACACTGGAATGATAAAAGAATGGCAATGCAAATGTTAATCTCTACCTTGAGAAGTCTATCCAGTCAAGATAGTTCTTTAATACTTAAAAAAACATAAAATGGATTTAAGTGATATTCGTTTACCTCTTAACTTTAATGCTTCATTTGAATAAAAGGACAGTTGAGCATATTTGTAAGTTCTTTCTTTGTTTCTCTATTCATGTCAGACTCGACAAGACAAGCGATTCAAGCATGGCTGCACTATTTTCCTGTCACTATCCAGTAGACAAGAAATAACACTTTCGTTTTTTAAGAACTATGGATCAATGCTTTGAACTCCACAATTTGTTATCATGAATTCCAGATGTTTAACAATAATGCAGAAAGCAAAATACATTTCTTCTTTTACTTTCAGACCATTTTTTGAGAAAATACCGAAACTTATTAACTACCAACAACTGAAGATTCATGGTGATATGAAATTGTATCTAGAAAGTCACATACACTTGCCGATTTTCAAAATGAGTAATGGAAAAAAGAAAAGCTCGTCCCTTTTCTTGGAGCTCCATTCTTATGTCTGCCCGTTCAATTTCTGAATTTGGATTCTAAATCATGATTTTTTCACTATTGCATCTCTTCCCACATGCTTGTTTTCATTAGCTTGCCTCTCACCAAGAGCAGTGATAGTAAGTTCTTGCTTGCCATCATCCCCTGGTTTTGAACTCTCTTCAATAGTCCTTTGATTGCAATTCCCACCCCCAGCTTCCTCATCAAAATGCTTGCCTCTCTGAGCATCTTCATCAGCAACATCAGAACGATGATGATCATCTTGCTTGTCACCCCTACAGAAACTCTCAGAATATTTGACATCGTTAACATCACATTCTGGGCAAGCAAAGGGAATGAATTTAATCCTAATAATCCCAAAAGCAATATGTTGAATGGCTGGTTCCTTTTAGCAAGTTGGCAAAACACGAGTAATAAGATGTTTCAGCAAACAGTATATATAGCTTTACAAGTTTTAACAAGCAGGGCAAAAATGAACATAAATACATAGGAAAAAATCATAAACTGTTGGAAACTTTAATATGCCAAGCTTGTTCCTGGACAATCCTTGCTATTCAATTCAAAAGCTTGTATCAAAGTCAGTATCACGCACTGAACACTTCCAAAAACTCTTGACTGCTTGTATTGGTTGATCATAATTACAAGATTAAAAAGCAAAGCAGACCAGAGAGATGACATGTTGTTGTGCCTAATTAAATGTCAAAGTTTAAATATAAACAGAAATGAAACAGCAATCCATACCCTGAATAAATGACCAACCCGACAGCTACAGCCGCAAAGGCAACGAAGTACATCCAATCCACCTGAAGAATATCAACATCAGAAAGAAAATTGCTGAAGGGGAAAATTCTCACCTTGGATTACTTCAGATTTTTACAACACATGATGCAAATACAAGAAGCTAACAACAACCTTTTGATGGTAAGCAAATATGCGAATCACGACAGCCCACATGTCTGATGTCAGCAAAGATAGGTTGAGCATTGTGGATCCACTAATCTGCAACCAGTAGTACTCAAGTTCAGTGATAAAAGCACTAATCTGGTTCCTCAAATTACCTCTGCAGAAGAATTGCTTGTAGGTACTAAATTTGAAAGTCCCATAATTTCCTTAATAGATGCTATCCCAGGTAGGATAAGTTAAAGACGCACACCAAAGGTGAAAAGCTTATCAACAGAAATTTTCAAGCATTGAAGTTTGAAAATGCTTGAAAATTTAGAGACAAATGAAAAGGTAGTTACTACACAAAATTCATAGCAGTAGTATCAGTGAAATAGTATGGAGGAGTCTGATTACAAGTCCACCGCAGTGGTTAGGCACATTCATGCAGTCATTAACAATGAGAAGTTTACAGGCATCTCAAATACTTTACCTGGAGCAATATTGGGACTAAGGAATAAAACATAAACATTGCCACCGCAAACCCGAAAAATGGAAGAGCCTGAAAATAATTACACAGATAAAACAATGTAAAATTAACCATTATATCATGACTGTGAATTTGAGAGCCCAATTTCTGGGCTCCATGGAGAATAATTTTTGTTTGGAACTGAAATCAGCTACAAGTTCAACAGTACTTTTTCTGATCTCAGCTCAAAATGAGAGCACCCAACAGATGAAAACCAAAGAAAACAAACATTAGATTCTAGGAATTTCCAAATCAAGAATGTAGGAGGAAAAGAAACTTACTGCTCCTGCTGTCCAGTTAATAGATCTAAGCTCACTGCGCTCAAGAATACTTCTGTGCAAATCGTTAAGGAACACAAAGTTTTATGACAACTGAAGATGTAGCAGATTAAAGTATTGATTGAAGAAATAAACGGAGAAGTGTCCACCACTAGAAACATTCATAGTCTTCACGACAACAAATTTAAGGAGTAAAGCCAAGGATACATTTGAATAGCACTGATGATACCACCAAAAAGGCCCAGAAATGCCATGAGTTCAATTCTGTCTGCATTTTTCACCAAATATTCCTGCACAGTACGCAAACAACTAGTGAAATTAACCATTTATTCAAGATAACAGACTTCAGCCAGGTTCTATTTAGCCTTTAGAAGGAAAACTTTGAGAACAAATCCTGAACATAACGCTCAGTCTTGAGTGTTCAACAGTACAGAGTTAAGGGACAAATTACTCTCTCCTGAGCCATTTCGAATCATTTTGCAACATGAAACAAACCATAAGCCAGAAAGTTACTGGACAACTCTTTCAACCCCAGATAAATGCTCGTTACTTTACCTCACTGACGTTACAAACAGCATATAGTGTTGCACCAGCAACAACAAGAGAATCCCCCAAGCGAGGGCTGCTCCCTCCTACAAATAAAATTCAACTGTAAAGAAAAAAGCTATTTATGATATAATAAACGCCATTATGATAGGTTAACAATCATGGGCATAGAACATAGATCCAAACAATTTTGAGCCATACACTACAGCCACTTTCTCTTCTAAGCCTAACTGTGATAGGCACATGAAAAAGGCAGAGTGAAAGGGAGAAAGAATCGATCATATAGCTTCTGAAGTTTTTATATTGTCAAGCAGCCTTATTGGACATACTAGCAGGAGAAATGATCAACCAAACCCATAACATATTTTGTCAACACCAAGTTAGCAAAAAGTGTTGCCTGAATTCATGGAATCAAAAGAAACACAAGGCAAATCGTAGCAACTTAGTGAAGGCATAATTTATTCCAAGTTGTGTGAAAGAAGAGACGTTACCTGCTCGGTCACCTGCATGGACATCTGAAAAAACTACCACGACAAGGCCAGCAACACAGACAATTACTCCAGTTATCTTCCTGAGTTTATACTTTGTTTTCAAGACAAGCCATGTCAAAAGCATAACAGAAGGAATCGTCCAACAATCCAGCAGCATGACACTAGTAAGAGATGTGTACTGATAGGCCTTCACCACTGTCCACGGAGAAAATTATGTCAATTTCAATATAACCAGAATCATTTAAGGTCTTAACAATTACATAATCGTACATTTACGCCTATGCTTTGATATAACAGGATAAGCTTTGTATTCAAGGCCATTGAATCTCATAACAAAGATTTTCCACACATGTAGATCCATTGAAATCTTCAAGATTGCTTCAATAGAATTGCATATTTTACATAAAGTTGAACAACAAAATAACATATATACATATACTCATAGATATAAAGTAGACATCACATAGCTGAAAAAATATTGCAAGGAAGTGAACCTCTATTGATACCTCCACTACAATGAAACACTCACCAAGAAAATTGGCCTCTACATCTACCAATCCAAGTAGGATATAGTAGTACCATTTCGCCTGCAGAAATTCCAAAAGGATGTAAGGTAACTAGAATATTGGATGCAGAATCTGGAATAATTTGTAATCTAATCCACCTCATCATTGTTTCTGTAAATTGCTTCTTGCAGTTAATTTTATAAATCTCCAAGGACTACATCAAGTCATCAATACCAAAAAAAGAGTGGAAAAAGGAGGGCAGAAAAGCAGAAGCAAATAGATGAAGCACACAAAAAATCACCTTAAGAGGCTTCTTCCGGTAAAGCATAATGCTTCCATAAACAATGGCCAAGAGCACGTAGTTCAGAAAAGACTGAGAAGTTGGGGCGTTGACTCCTGAGAAGAAAGTCAGTATAAAGATGAAACACTCATAAAAGATCAAAATTTTCAAAAACCTGTCAATCAAAGCAAGAGGAAAAGAGAGAGAAACCATAATGCTAAATATGGTTATCAACATCTGATGTTTCAACGGCCAAATGTTCAGCAACTCACAGACAGAAACACAAGAATTCCCTTTAGCTTCTTTTGGAAGATCACTTTAAACATGATGAAGAGCCGCAGATTACAGACAAAATCCAAAACTAAACGTAGAATAAACACACCCTATGCAATATAAGACAATGGCTAGGACACCAGGCCAAACAAAAATCTGTCCGGTATCAAATAGTCATAAGAACAAATTGGTATGTTGTACGTATTTAGCAGTCTTATCACGCATACCAAAAAGAAACCATAAAAATAAGCACTAATACCAATAGCTAATACCAATAGAAGAAGCATATGAAGACAAACATTCATACTCATAACAGAGAGAAAGAGACAGAACCTCTTCTAGCCAATTCAGAAGATGAAAAGCCAGTAGAAGTGATGAGCAACGAAAGAAACTGCCCCAGCCCAAGACCCACCAATGTTTTCTGAGACCAAAACTCCTTAGAGATAATCATTTTTCCAACACCAGAACAGCCAAAATTTCTATCCAAAGTTCAAGCAGGAAACACCAAAAAGCCAGTTTAGAGGTCCAAAGGTACTGAATTGGCCAACCAACAACCACCCACTGCAGCTCGGGTGACGATGCAAATAATTAGCATTCAGAAAGTAGAACAAGGTTACGTGATGTGTGATGATACAAGAGTGACAACGAATAATGAAAGGCAGCTTCTTGGTCAAAATTAGCAAGAGAATCAATCCCAGAAGGATTAAAGCAATGAGCTTTTTGTGACTTCTCAAGTTGTACACGGAATTTGCCTCCACCCGTTGAAGTTTGAGAGAGACTTTTGGCAACAGACAATCAAACACCACCACTTTCACTTGACTTACTCTTATCTTCCACCTTGGTCACAAACAACCAAAGGTAACATTAAGTTGACCAAACTGAGGGGCTAGTCCTAGAAATCAAAACTTGCATTATTAAATTTGTCCTGCTTAAGTCAAATCTCCTCCAACATTATTTGCATGTATAATGCAAAAGAATCACAAAAGCTCTGATATTTAATTAATGCTTGGTCATTGTCAGTGTATTCTGCTTTGTTTCCAGTTTTTTTTTTCTTTTGATAGGATTTTTCATAATCACATCACTTTTATCTGATTATGATACATTTTGTTTTTCTAAAATCAAAATTTAACTTGAACATTCTAAAACTTGGCCAGATTTAATTTAACTCGAATGCTTTTCTTTATGGCGTATCAGAACGAAAGAGTTATCCTTTCCTATGATCTAGGCATGAATGTTGAAATTTGTTTTCGGAATCACAACAAAATTTTCGATAACCCTTATTAACCGTTTGTTTATCTGCAAAGATTTTATTGCAAGGATAAAGCATTAAATATTAATGTTAATTAGGGATGATAATAAGTGGTCGGGAGTTTAGATTCAAGTGTTTTCAATTGATCATCTCATGGGTCAGGTCGACTCGAGATTCAATTATTAAAAAAGTTAGATCTCGGGTTAAACTGGATCTGAATAATCCTGACTTGGACTTAATTAAAAAAATATTATTTTATAATTTTAATTTTAAAAAATACTTTTAAAAAATTAGCACCTATTGTCATCCCTAATGTTAATTTTGGTATTAAATATTAAAGAAACTTAATTAAGAAATATTAGCTTGTAAACATGGTTACATCCTTAAGTTAGGAGGTCTCGTTCATGCAGTTACAGGAGTGACTTAAAGCATAAAACTCCTATGGAATTTGACCGACAGCCTCATGGATAATACTTCTGCATTTTGATTACTGATTCCCTCTTATAATCTTGAGGTGGTAAAGAGGGTATAAAGATTGAGAGAAAACAGAGGAATATCTCAAAGAGGAAAATGACAGAAAGCCTCTTCTGTGGTATAAACTGGAGGTTTGCTTGTTGAAGCAGAAGTTGATGATGCTTTTGCTTTCACTGAAAAAGAAAGATAACAGGAAAGCCTCTTTTACCTGCTTTTTGATTATTCTTCCAGCCAATAAAAGTTAAGATACAATCACATAATATAGAAAAGCGAGGTGCCTAACTATAAGCTTGAAGCTGCTTTTTGTGTAAATGAAGTGCAATCCAATGGATTCAAGTAGGTGGTAATCATAATCAAATTTCCATTTACATGTAACTCATCTAATGAATCTCTAAAGATGAAACCTAATTGCTAGCAAAGTTATGAAACAAATGATATAGAAGTTTTTCTTAAGGAATTGAGATTATGTTAGGTATCTTTTTTCCCCCTTAAGAGGCATAGTTTACTTTGGGTTGGCTATAAATGTGAAGGTTCACAGGCTCGAGTTACGAAAACAGTCTCTTTATAAAATATAAAGTAAGGTTACGTAATATTGATGACCCTTCTTTAACCTTCACCAAGAACCTTATGCATTAGGTTTTTTGTCCTCTTATAAAAGTGAAGGGTCCCTTTTAGGTGCATAATGTGTTTTTTACCCTTTTCTCCACTTTCTAAATGTACTTTTATTTGGATGGTTTGGGTTCTTCACTAAATGAATATAATTATAGATTCTCCATTACCTTTTCTATTTATAAGTTTGACTAAAGAGATAAAGCAAGCATTCCAAAACCTTTCACCTTAATCCTTTTTTACTTTTCAACGCCATTAGAGAGGAATCACTTACTCTCTTTAATTGCAGTCCGTCTATAGTACTTTGGTGCTTGTAATCATTAATGCATGTTTTTGGAAAATTTTTCATTCTTTTTGTCATAGTCAATGCTTACTCACTTGCTACAAAGCAGCATGACTCGTACAGAATTGACATAATCCTCTATTGGAACAAATGGTTTCCTGTAAACCATACTCTTTTTTTCCATACCATTTTCAGGATGACTTCTAAACTATATATTTTATGTTGGTCAATTACAGAATATATTCCATAGAGGAAACACTTAAGACGGTGATGAGGCCTAGCAAGACGAGGGAGACACCGATCATTAAACCTATGTCCAATTCTTAAGTATCCAATTTGAGTATTTTACTATAAAAATCTGGGTATTAAATTTGAGAGTCTCTCCAAGCTCACGAGTATATATTTTTCAAGGTTCTCCAACATTTCACAATCGAAGTGTATAACAATCTTCTAAAAGCTCACAAAAAAATAAAATAAAAATCTCTCTTAATATAGTGATTTTACTTTCTAAGGCACAATATGAATAATATGATTCTTAAGAATATAGATGTTGCTCAAATGTTTCGAAAGCTTGATTATATTCGTTCTTTTTACGAGTGTTGTTTTTCTTTAAATATTCAATTTCTTCAACTAGCCGTTGTTTCACTTACATCTTTAATCAATTGGATTGATTTAAATCTAATTAACGTCGATGTCATCTTTGCCAAAAATCTTCCAGTAATCACAAGGTTAATATACAACCTTCATAATTAGTAGGATCCTTTCGGATAAACCATTTCTAATAAGGTAAATTCATAATGAAGGTTTCTGCAAGAAAGAAAACGTATTTTATGATTTTTATTTCCTTTTGATAATTAGACCGTTAATTACACGAGAAAATAAATACAATTTAAATTTGAAAATAGTATATAGTTATCATCAAAATCGTTAATCATAAACTTTGAGCTAATAAAAAATACAACCAAACTAATAAAAATTTGATGACAAATACCATATATTTAGTTTGCCACATGCATGAGCACCAACACAGACATGATATGAATATAGTATATTAATAAGCATGGTATATAGTACTCTTCAAAAGTTCTTAAGCTAATAAGTAAAAGAAAATAGATAGAGGAGTCATGTAAAATTAGAGAGATAGTTTTATTATCAAAATGGCTTATGTATTAAACTAGTAAAATAATTAAGTTAAAACCATAAAATTTAAGTTAAATAACTAAAAAATTTTAAAAAGAGATATAAGATTTTTTTTTCAAGTCTCGTAATTCCTTTTTGATTTATATATTAATTTTAAATTCTGTATGAAAATAAAATTTGATGTAGACTACAAAGAAAATAATAAATCCATTTATAAGTTTATAAAATTTTTAAAATTGTAAGAATTAATAAGATGAATATAAATGATATGCTTTTATTCACCTGATATAATTAGGGATGACAATGATCTGAGCAGTAGAGTTTGGGCTCAACGGAGCCAAAAACAAAGGCTTGAGATATAAAAAAATACGACATCGTTTTGCTTATAAGTGTCCTAATGCTTGCTCGGTCAACTTGCCATCTCTAAATACAATGCATGAGGCAAAAACATTTTTTCGTAATACATTTGGATTCATTAGTGATCATGGCTCATCCTCTATTTGCATAAAATGATTCGAAGTGAATCAAAGTCTTGAATAGATAATATTTGAATTATGGAAACATTTTATTTCATGATACTATGTATTGCTTCAATTATTCAAAAAATTGTGTATGTTCAACTGAGTTCCTATCTATAAATAAAAATAAATAATGGTTCAGTCTGATTTCGTTGAGGCTGGGTGTCGTTGCTTGGATCCATGATCTCAATTAACTTCAACTAGGAGATACCTGCAAAAACAATAAAGGCACACCGGGGGTTGATCTCCGGCTTGCTCCTCCGATGCTTAATTCAGTTCTTTGTCGTAGGTTTTGTGTCTATGAACAAAGACTATCAGGATTATTAGAATCGTACCTGCATCATGAGGAGATAATGAACTTATATAGTAAATACCTGCCGTGCTTAACTCAACATCTTGGGAATGGGTCGATCGGCCCACAAGCTATCCTAGGGTTGGACCTAGGCCTAGCACGATCGACCCGACCATAAGCCCCCTACTTCTTGAGTCCGATCAGGGAGAATGATCGATGGAGTACATAGGGTTTGTGCAGCTCGCCTGCATGACAGCTCGTGATAAACCCGACTGATCGGACATCGACGTCTAGTCAGAGCGCTACGTTTTATCATTACTTATGGCGCGCGTCTTTTGACAGATTTTCAAAATCTGAAAGGGAGCGTCCTTTCATGTTGCTTTTATGATCATGCGTATCGTTTCAATTGCTGCGTCGCTCCGGGTATCTGACAACCCTAATTTGCACGGCTCAGATTTTGCCACGCGTCCAACTTTAATTGGTGTGCTCGTTCGATAACTGCTTGGAACCGACAACTTTCCTTCACTACCATTTCTGTGCATTTGATTCTCCAACTTCTGCTCTCTCTACTCTTTATCTCTTTGCTTGCAGTCATCGGAATCTCCTTTTCGCCATTATCCAAATTTCAAACCTCAGTTACCGAACTAGGTACGTCCTCTCTCCTTTCCTCATCCTATACATTTTCTTTTTAGTAACCATACCGTCAATTAGCCCTCAGAGTGAATCTAGACTTAGGAATGAAACCACTTTCTCCTCCTCTTTCGACCGGGAACTGACCGCTGAAAGTGCTTTACAGATTGTCGGGCCGCTTGAGAGAGCGGCAGAAGTGATGGAGGTGCCGGAGGCAGGGGAAATGAAGCGCCGGACGTAGAGAAAGATGGGAAAATCGTGGCGACTGACCAAATAGACGGGCGAGTTGTTGAAAAGCTATCAAGTGACGAATCGACGATGACCGAAAGGGAACTGAACCGATCAGTCATCAAAAATAATATCCCTTCATCCTGGGGACCTAGATTGGCCTGCAGTTCCGAGCGGATTTACAGCAATATGGGAGGCTATTTTGCTGTTTCAGACAGCTTCTTCTTGATCGGTGGTATGAGACTTCCATATGTCCCAATCATCGATGAGGTATGCTGCGTTTATAAGCTAATACCGAGCCAGATCCCCCCAAATGGTTGGAGGTTCATGAACGGTCTCGCTCTGCTGTGTCATCATTTCGGGTGTCCCCCATCGATTGGCATTCTGCGGCATTTTTTAAGAATGTATCAAAGCTCAACTACTGGGGCTGGGATCACTCATTTCCAGTATAAAGATGCATGGTATCGCCCTGCTGTGACAGCTTAGTCACTCAAGACCTGGAGGACGAAGTACTTCTTTGTGAGGCCCCCGAGATC
>JANSVB020000096.1:105097-117787 GCA_025504935.2 Erythroxylum haughtii
ATGTAAAGGTACTATGATATGGTAGCAGGACTTATAAAACTAACTTGAAAAGAATAAACTGAAACTTGTCAATACCCACAAACTCAAAGGGGAAGCATCAAAAAGTTATGGTGAAGTAATTGATTACTGAACTTTGACAACTAACGTGCAAAATGATTAGAGCAAAAAATAATATGCTAATTCCACAGGATGTTATGCATGAATTGAACTAATTCAGTATGGTTATAGAAGCTTCCGCAAAAATGTGACCTTCTTCATGACAAAGAGTCAAACCTAACAAAATGTGATTGGCCTACAAAGAAAGGAGCAGAAATTCACCATATTCCCATGCGCCAGTTTGAGCTTGCCCACTACTCGATGAGGTTGCATTACCACGGAAATAAGAAAGAGGATTGACATAAGACAAAATCCCTCTGAGGAATGGAAAATATCCCCCCTCATTCCCATTTGACGAATCTACTGTGGAGGTTATTTGGTCAGAAACTCCTCTGTTGTAGCTTGTGGCTCCATGACGAAGAACCACTATCAATGCTTGTCTATTAAAAAGGGCTAATTCTGATAATGATTTGCTCAAATCTGCAACAAGTTCAGATAAAAAATGAGTTCAGAGACAAAAATGTTGCAACACATAACCTATAAATGGAGGAAAGTAGTTGGAGATTTAAAGTTCATACCTTGATCACTGAATACCTTGCGGGGATAAGGAATGGCAAGGTCATATGAGCCAATTTCATTTCCTTGATTGCTGTCCACATAGTCTTTGACTGCCCTCAATGTGCTTTCTACAGGAAATCTCTCCTGTAGGCTTGCACCCGAAGGCAATCTGATGCTTAAATGAACCTCACATGATTCACTGACTCTTGTATTATTGTCCAATACACTAACCTTCTCATTATGCACAGGTTCTTTCTTAATATCTTGTATATGTTTATCAGTTTCAACAGTTCCTGGATCTGAACCTACCTGCAAGACAACTGAATGATGAGCTATGACTTTTGCAGGAGGAGGGTCACCATCTGTAGCAATTGAAGATAAATGATTGTTTGTAGAATTTTCTGGGACTACCACCAGTGGAGAAGGTACGTCTTCAACTTCTGTGGTTGGAAGCAATGGTTGGTCATCCCTACTAGTTGATGACTTACTAGTGGTAAGCGACCTCGGAGATGTTTTATCATCCAAATTAATTGTGTGTTTCTGTATAGAAAAAACATGTCAAGCATATGCTTGTAGTAATGAAAAAAGTAGACCATTTGAGCAGAAAAATAACAACCCATAGAGTTACCTTAACCTTCTGTTCATCGCTGTTATCTTCTTCTATTACAGAAGAATCCGATGGTTTGACCAGTGATTGGACAGGCTCAACTGATGGTGATGGCAGCACTGAACTTGAAGAAATTTCCTCAGAAGTTACTTCCGTTTTTCTAGAAGCAAGTGCTGCAGACAGGACACTTGCTGTTGTTTCCTGCATTTTTCATCAATGTTCCGATTAGGAAAAGACCACTTCCAAAAGTTATAGTGGGCAACAAATTTTTTAAAATAACAAAGTGACAGAAGGCTTTTTCCCGTCAACAGAATATTCAAAATGTAGAGACCTTGACTACAGTGATTGAACAAGATAAACATAAACAAAATGACCTTTGTTCCTATCAGTAATACAATAAGAACAATCAGACAAGCAACTTATTAAACATCACAGCCACAGTGACTAATATTCCACTCTAAAATTAACAAGATATTCCTTGAATTGGAGTCACATCAAGTCTTCCATTCTTTTTACGGATATTAACTCAATATCTTGTATTGCAATTGCATGACTTTAGTAACTATTCTCGTTCAAAGTAAGAGATGCCTTGTAGTTCTTACACAGGCTGGAGGTGGATCAAAGTCCATGAAAATCATTACCTCAATCAAGTGAACTTCAAAACGAAACAAATTTAAGTGTGATACTATAACACTAAAGCTGGATTTTGAACTATTTAAACTTTTTCAACAAACTTGAGCCAAATCATATTACCAGCCACATCCAGTTCTCAATGAATTTGGGAGTCTTATGTAAAGAAGAATAAGGGGAAAATAGTAAAACAAGAAGAGGTCAAAGTTAGAAGGAAATAACTTGTGAAGAACCAATTCAAAAGCAAACTACGATAGGTTAAGTTGCATTAGAGAAAGTATCCCAAATGTCACCAAAACCTAACAAATAGCAGATAACAGTCAACTTCTTTGTTTCATCAGAAAACCACTGATAAGAGGCAAAAAAATGCCGCCAATTTATGGTCCATTTCAGCTATTTTAAGCTCCTTAGACTTACCATGTGTTTGTTTCAACGATTGAAAACAACATAACAGATGAAAGTAAATTATGGACACAATTAAAAAGCAAATATCAAGCATGCCTGAACATGAAGTCCAAACCATCCCTTCTCTAAACTTGATGCCAAGTCTTCAGCGTTGACAAATCCTTCTGAACAATTACAAAGAAAAAGATTATAATGCTAGAGCAACTTTAGTTCTCATTTTACAGAGTATCTCAAACAAAATCTTTGACATTAATAGTTACCTCTATGCCAAATTTGAACCCCATTGTAACCAATAGCTGCTATTGATGGAACAGATTTCACTGGGTCTGCAGTGAGTTGATGCAAGGATAGCTTACAAGTTTACACGGTGTCAACTTAAAAAGCCCCATGTTAAACTTGGTGCAAGTCAATATACCAACAAAATCAGATGTTGAAGGCTTAAATTCAAAGAAATATAGAACTCAAAGCTGGTATGTTAAGGAGTTCTAACAGATAGCATCATTTATCCTTCGGAAGATGGCCTTTTCTTTCTAATTTCCAGGTAATATCATAAAACAAAATGAATGGAGATAGAAAATGTAAAGCAAGAGAAGGATTGAAGATGAACCAGAACCATGATCCTGGTCTAATAGAAATGAAAACAAAAATATAGTTGGCCTACATTAACCTATAAGGGTTTACCTAATGTAATGGTAAACCAAGAAATGAATTCCAAGGAGAAAAGAATCAATTTAAGATCCCGGCTCAACACCCTAACCTGAAGAGTCTAACTGACCTGAACTTCTTTTTGGACATCCTGGTATCATGTGCCATCCTATAATTTAATCTAGTCCATCACTGCATAGCCCTGTTGCATAAATGCTACCTCACATGTTACAAATAGTTCAGAAACATGCAAGCTTAATGTTCCCCTGGTTATTAAAACTTGAAATAGCACATGGTAGCAATAATATTAATAACAAACACCATTAATTACCCAAAGAAGTAAGCAACTTTTCTTTCACTTTTTGAAGGACTTGATATATCTCATCACTAGAAGTACAATGTCAGATTGCCAGATGAAACACTTAAGTAGCGCCTAAAGAAGTGTGAGTGAGAATAGTTCTAAAGCAAGTACATAAATATGAAAAAAAAGGATACATATTGCTGAAAAATTTGCTGCATCACTGCTTCCTTCTGGTAAATGCAATAAAATGCAGTACTTGGACAATGACTTTACTACCTAGATGCAGCATTTGAGTGTAAGAATCAGCATATTAAGGCATTCAGAAATCTCAAGAGTCAAGGGTACAAAAGAAAATTGAACGAGATAGCTACTTTTGGATCTATCCAGGTGGTCTTTTCCAATTCATTTGATACTGAGTCCGTGCCTGAAAATCAGGAGATAAATCAAGAGAAAAAAAAAGTAAGTAACTATTAAAACTTATATTGCAAGTAAAAGAAGGATACTATAAGATTTCCAGGTACCATATCACCACAGAAAAGAAAAAGGCCAAAATACCAAAACAGAATGTGTATATATAAACGCATAAGATATCAAAACTTGATTGAGTTCTTCAAAGCAAAACTAAAAAGATAAGGTGTTGACTGACCAGTAACAACTGACAACAAAGCAAGCATAACGACTGGAACATATCAAATCAACAGAAACCTCCAATTTCCATATCAAATTAAATTAAGCATAGCAGTATCATCCACGCAAAGAAAGAGTTGAAAGCTAACTCAACTAAATAGAAATTACCAGAAATATAAACAACAAACAGCTTCTTCTGCTTCTGGGATTCGATAATTGCCTCAGGAATTGAACCTTTGTACGTAAGATCACAGAGAGAGGGATCCATCTGACATAATGAAGCTCGAATTGGTCAAAATAAATAAAATCATAAATGACGAGACAAGATTTCAGGAGACGAACATCGATTATTATCAGTAACACAAAGACAAATTAGGTTCTCAATAACAAATAATTGGCGATACAAGCTTCACTATACTAATTTACTTGCTCTGAAGAATAATTCAAACAAAAAGTCGACAAGTTAAACGCAAAAGACGTAATATTTCACTTTCAATTTCAATCAGATTAATATCACAAAAGCCGAAGACTAAACCCTAACCAAATTCAATTTGGGAATTGAAAAATGGAAAATTGTGGCATCCAATATCTACCTTAGGGTTTTAGTTCACAATCGATAATTATGAAAAGTCTATAAGAATAATCGAGAAGAAACGAAATGGAGCAGTCGGGATGTTTTTAACTGTTACGTTCGTTCACTTCGTTGAGCTGTAATAGACTAGCCAGTTACTTAAGTGATATCCCGCACGTGTCATGCACGAGGCCCAGTGGAAACTCGTAACTTGTTTTGTTTTCTTTTGTTTTGGAAAAAAGGCAGGCAAAACGGCCCCACAGAGACATTACAAGCATTCGTGTGGGTAGGTTGTGCCTGATATATCTTGCTCGAGGATACAACTCAACCCTTTTGAAAGGGTAGTAAATTTATGAAATCCTAAAGGAAGACGTATTGTGAAATTTGCCAATCAATCACGGCTCAATTGCCATTTCAATAGATGTGGACAAGTTTGATTTCCTAAGGTATGTTGAGTAACTGTTTGATATTAATAACTAAGTTCCAGTTGTTATGAGCAGAAGGATTCCTCTCAATAATTAGCTTGATTTCGCATGTACTATCCACTTTTAAAATTAGTGAGGCCAACTCTAGCTCCTTAGGATCTCCTCAGAGTTCTGCAATGATAGGAGTGCAACTACCAATACGAAAGGCAAAACTAATCAACCAATTCCTCCATGCATCTTTTATCAATCCTTCGGTAAGTATCAATAGATGTGGTCTAAGCAATACAACTCGTGGGTTAGTTATTCTAGCGATAGCATTGACCTTTCCAATATGTTTAACTCTCGTCATGATCACATCTACTCTTTGTTTTGGTGGGATTGTGTTAGACCTTTTGTTGATAGCAGTAAAATGTCTAACATATTCAAGGTGTACGAGACTCTCTTTTGTGAGAGCAGCCATCTTTTCGTATTTTTACAAGGAGATTATTTCTATGACTTTATGATCATAAAGAATTGACTTTTGTTGATCGCAATATAGCTCTTAAAGGTGAGATTAGTATAGGTAACATTGTTAGGACAAAAGGATTAAGTAGCAATATAAAATAAAGCCACTAAATCTGTCATGATTGTCTTGTGTTTAACTCATAAGATAAAAATTAAGACTCTAAAATCTCATGTAATAATTCAATTGGAAAAGAAAATAATTTAATTCTTATTTAATATTATTTTGAGTCCTTCAATAAATTTTAATGAAATATTATTATAAGTTTAATCTTTTTAAATCTGTCATTCAAATATCACTATTTTAGTTTACTATCAAAGAACATATTTTTACGAATTTAAAACTATAAAGAAAATTTATTAAAAATACTCATAATTTGTACATGATAAATTATGCATCTTGCAGTCACCTTTCTTCTCTGTTGCTCACTTGATATTCTCCCTTAATTAAGTTAAAATTCTCCAATTCTACTAAAATTTCAAGTTCTGCCACACATGAAAGAATGTGACAATGATAATAGTAGAAGGGTATATTATTATGTATAAAAAGATGAATGATAGTGAATGGCACTGGCTCCGCCGATGTATTTGCTAACAACAATCTCCTCACACGTAACAGTAAAGTTGTATGTTTCCATCGCAGGAATTACTTATGTGTAGTTTAGTTGGGTGGACAAAACTATCAAAAAATTAGGTCAAGTTAAGTATAGATGGAGCAATTAAACAAGAGACTAATATGACTACTATTAGGGGATAGTGCAGTAGGTTTATTCAACACATTAGAAGAAGCTCGTCGCTAACTACAGAATTTTGGAGAGTCCAATCAGGACTTACTCTAACTTGGATATTAGATTATAGACGAGTCATCGTAGAAGTGGATTCTCTAGAAGTTATAAACATCATGTCCTCACCCAATATAGCTTTATCTTATGAGAATTTTTTGATGACACATGTTCGTGGATTAATCTAACGAGATTGGGAGGTGTAAATTCAGCACGTATACTATGAAGGGAACCAGTGTGCAGACAATCTAACCTCAATCGCTACCCTAACCAATCCAGGACTATATATTCTCTAGGAGTCTCCGATAATAATAATAGAACTCATTCACCGAGACAAGCAAGGAGCGTTGTACTGCAGAACAATGCACCCACTGAGCTATCCCATAAGATTTCATGAAGTGCGGTACAATGCGCCCACTGAGCTACCCCATAATATTTCATGAAGTAACGGCGCATTGTACCGCAGAACAATGCGCCCACTGAGCTACCCCATAAGATTTCATGAAGTTACGGTGAAACATTACCCAAATATACCCCACACTCAGAAGGCCTAGCCTTCACTCTACGAGAGGTATTTTAGTATACGCAGTGATCCCTTTCTCAAATTGAATTTCTGGGATTCGAACACGGGACGTAAAGTAAACCCAGGTCGTAACCTAGTAGTTTTGATATCACTGGGCTATCTCATAAGGTCTCATGAAATAACGGTGAAATATTACCCAAATAAGTAAAAAAAAAGTAAAGCCTTAGGGATTTCTCATGTCTAGGGATCGCTATTGACCAACCGGGATAGAACACGAAAACTTAACACAAAGCTGAGTGAGCTTGCCCAAGCATGTTGAATGGATTAGGTTTGACTAGACTAACGCTAAGAATGACAATAAAGTTGTTGATTAAGTTGCAAGTGACACCCAACCAAATACAAGCTAACTAAGATGAATTCCATTAAAGGCGATTTGAGAGAGGAAGGTAAGAAAGCTTGCTTGTCTTGTACGAGAAACTCCAATAATATTATTATCAACCAGAATATAAAATTGGTAAAAGGCGGTCTATAGAGAAATAAAAAAGTATTAAGATATATATTTTTAATAAAGCGTTGACAGACTATTAAGTTATAGTTAAAATTAAATATTTTTAAAATGTTATGATTTATTTTAACCATTGACAAAAGGTTCAAATTAGACTCTAAAGTTTTAATCAAAATTTAATTTAACAATAGAATATTCTTATTATGAATATCCTATATAAACTAATCAAATGTCATTAACATAGCAATATGATTTAATTCTTAAATCTAATTCAAATTAATTAAATTCGACTTAATTTATATCAAATTTAATTAGTTAGATTTGGGTTTAAGATCTGACTTTAATATCATGTAAACCCAAAATTGATCGATCTATCTAGGATATTTATATCACATTTTTTTGTCATTATTTTTAGCTAAAGTATAAGAGAAGGATTTTTTTAAAAAATAAAAATTACAAAGATTTTTTAAAGAATTTTAGATATAAAAAAATGATACAGCCTTTTAGATTACAAAATTATAAGATTTGATTGTTTTTAAATTATATCTTAAGAATTTATTTTAAAAAAAATTATACTTTATTAAAATATGTATGGTTTAATAATGATTAAATAAATATTAACTATGTTATATATGTCAACATAAATATAACAATTCACATCAAAATTGCCTTTTTTCACATGTTATAAAAATAATTTTAATCAAGTATAAATTTTTACTTTATAGATAGACAAAATGTTTTATGTTTAAAAGCAACAAATACTACAAAATTTTAAATAAAATTATTCATCTTTAAATTTATGTTAATAATTACTAATTAGTTCTATAATAAAAGTATAATGTCCTAATTAATAATTTGAAATGTAATTTAATTAATATTATCGTAAATATAAAGACACCCATTTAGTACTTTTTAGTTCCAATATCCACTTAAATAAAGTCATAAAAAGTTTCAATGTTAATCATATTCTTTTTGAATAATTAGGCAAGAGGCACAAAACTCATGTCATATTAAAAATTAATATTTTTCAAATTAACTGCTAAATGATTTGTCACGTAAACAATAACTCCAACAATATTATTATCACGACATAGAACTAACATAAGTAAAATAAAATATTTAACAAAGAAATGACAAGAGACATTCATGAAACAATGCAATTGAGAGCAATAAATACTTAAATTTATATTTTTTACAGACACAAAGACACATATTTTCTACATATGAAGAAATGTATAGTTACACGGTAAGGAAGATTTATTCATGAGTTTCTTTTATCAACCAGAATATAAAATTGGTAAAAGGCGGTCTATAAAAAAAAATTAAGATATAATCTTTTAATAAGCATTGATAGACTTTTAAGTTATAGTTAAAATTAAATATTTTTAAAATATTATGATTTATTTTTAATATTAACAAAAGAGTCAAATTAGACTCTTAAGTTTTAATCAAAATTTAATTTAACAATAAAATATTCGTAGTATGAACATCATATATACACTAACCAAATGTCATTGGCATAGTAACATAATTTTAACGCTTAAATCTAATTCAATTAATTAAATTTGCCTTAATTTATGTCAAATTTAATTAGTTAGATTTGAGTTTAAGATCTGAGTTTAATATCGTGCAAACTCAAAATTGATTGGCCTACCTATGATATTTATATCACTTATTTTTTGTCATTATTTTTAATTGAAGTATAAGCGAAGGAATTTTTTAAAAATAAAAATTACAAAGATTTTTTTCAAGAATTTTAGATATATAAAAAATGCTAAAGCCTTTTAGATTACAAAATCATAAGATTTGATTGTTTTTAAATTATATCTTAAGAATTTATTTTAAAAATTTTATACTTTATTAAAATATGTATAGTTTATTGAATGATTAAATAAATATTAACTATGTTCTAAACGTCAAAATAAATGTAACAATTCACATCAAAATTGCCTTTTTTCACATGTTATAAAAACAATTTTAATCAAGTATAAATGTTTAATTTATAGATAGACAAAATGTTTTATGTTTAAATACAACAAACACTACAAAAATTTAAATAAAATTAATCATCTTTAAATTTAGGTTAATAATTACTAATTTGTTCTATAATAAAACGAGAATGTTCTAATTAACTAAAATAACAATTTTAAATATAATTTAATTAATATTATCGTAAATATAAATACACCTATTTAGTGATTTTTAGTTCTGATGCCCACTTAAATAAAGCCATAAAAAGTTTGAATACTATTACTATTCTTTTTGAATGATTAGGCATTAGGTATGAAACTCATGTCATATTAAAAATTGATATTTTCCAAATTAATTGCTAAATGAATTGTCACGTAAACAGAAGGTTATCAGTCAACACTCCCATTTATTTGCATTGTTTTCATACACTTAAACAAAACAATAAAATTTCGTTATCTTCTTAATTTGTAACTTGTCCTGTGGATACAACATGATGTTACTCATATTATGAGTTTATGACAAAAATCTGTTAGGGAGTCATGAATTCATGTATCACATGCACAACAAGGCAGCGAAAGTGTTGGAATCCATAATAATATCATACAACATTTCATTTCCCACACGTAGGTTCATCTCTCCCTTTTTGAGCGGTCTATTATCCCTGAGATCCTGCATATCAACACATATGTGTGAGCCACATCCTTATCTAATAACCCAAATGTTATGATTAGAAATAGTATTAACTTCAATAACAAATAACATACCTGAAGTAGACGTTGGAGCATTTAATGCCTTCTTCTGCTTCAGCAACTCTAGATATGCTTTGCAGTTCCTCTTCCAATGTCTTTCTTTGTGGCAATGGAAGCATATCCCCTTTGATGTAGTCTCCTTTTCCTTCTTCTTTGCTACACCTCGCACTGATTTCTTAGACTTCTTCTTCTTCTTTTGGTTCCTTTTGCGAAAACCAAAAGGAGAGTCCATCAGCATCACAGCCTTACTATCTTTCTTGACAATTTGCTAAGCTGTTTTGAGCAGATTAATCAACTCAGGTATCGAGGTGCATATTTGGTTAACCTCTCAGTGTATCCATACATCTTTAGCATATATTGCATTGGAGATTATCCCTCAGCCATCTTAGAACAGAAAAACAACCTTGAGGTCTTGAACATTTTTTAACCGAGCTTGCTCATCAAACAGTTACCTTAGATGGTAGACTATGTTATGAGCATCCATAACCTCATGTTGCTTTTGCAGTTACGATAACATAGAGGCTAGCATTATACAGCTAGCTATCTCACTATCATCCAATAGCTTCTTGAAAGCTTTCTGATTCTCATCAGATGTATCAGCAGTAGGGGGATCGGGAAGTGGTTCATCTAGGACATATCTTGGTTTCTCATATTTGAGAACAAGTCTCAAATTCCGTAGCCAATCTAAGAAGTTAGGTCCCGGGAGTTTGTTGGAGTCTAATAAAGAGCGTAGGTTCACACTAGTCGAAGATATCGTGGTGATTCAATAACTTAGAAGAACGAGAGAAAGTGTTAGAATGTACACTAATGCATATCGATAAGGACTTTAATCATATGCATTATGGGTTCCACTATTTTTTATCCAAATCTATAGCCCTTACTATAAATTCGAGAAAACTTATAGTTTTCCCAATGGGTCGATATCCACTATCACAAAAAATAACCTTAGGTTTGCCCAACAAGCCACCTTAGGTCAATCGATAGGTATCATTCATACTAATTGCATTCAGCTATGCAACTATCGACTTATGCCATCAATTATTGATTTAGCATACTCATTGGGTTGTCAACTCTTGATTCGTATACATCCCATGTATATAACCCAACTTTGCCTCTATCTATATTAACCTTGGGTTTACCCAACAAATCAACGCTTCCAGTTATGACTAACCCATTAATCTAGAAATCTAATTTCCATGGTTTGAACATATTCGTGTAGAGCGAGCTTGGGTTTGCCCAACAACCCAACTCTAAAAGAACTCTAGTTCTTGCCATATTAATGAAAGGCGTAACTCCTAACATTTTGATTGAGGGATTTGTTCTTTAATCTCATCAATACTTAGATGATATTGTGTGTGTGTGTGTGTGTATCACATATATATATTCAAATTATGGACAACTCAATTAAATTGAGCCTATGTCCATAACCTCCTTTAAAATGCATCTAATGCATGTATGACACAAATGAGGTTTAATTTAGGTTATGACTTGACTATGCATCTAAAGTTCGTAATTCGATTCAACTCTTAAACCGAATCGAATACTAGTGTTAGTCTCGGCTAATTCAAATTATGAACGTGATTTGATTAAGAACCCTAAAATTTTAATTATTTTGATGTCCAAAATAAACAATTTAATTCTAGTAAACACGTCTTTTTCTAATCACACTAGAAATGCAATGCTTTACTTGGATTAATTCTAAATTAATCCTTAGGGTTTCCAAAATTTAGGGACATCAATTAGTCATCTAAAACATCCTTAGGTCATCTCAAATTTATCAAGATAATTTCGACATAAGCCAAAAAATATCTTGATGGCCAAAATCATCAAGATAAATGAGTTAACCTACTAGACACTAAAGAGACCGATTCAATGTCTAGAAATTTTCTGGAACCTTAATTTCAAGCGCGCGCAGTTAGCATGCTACTAGCATCAACATAACACATTTTTATCTCATAAGTTTTTGAAGGTCTTATAACCGAAACACATACACATAAGTCATTCAACAAGTCAACTCCATCATCTTTCAAAAAGCTGACCAATGTTGACTTTGACTTGATTTATTAATTGAATAAAATTCAATTAATTCTAGAAAAATTATAAAGTCTTATGCACATTCTAAATGTGCCTAATAAAAAATTTCAGAAACTAATTCCTAGGAATTATTTATTAACTAAGTGGAATCATCCAGCACATCACATGTCTATGACACTTGTCATATTATTTCAAACACTAGTTATACTCTACATCATGCATGCATAAGATAATCACTTTAACAACAAGTGTCATGCATCTCATACATGTGGCAACAGCTTATATTGCATGTCCATGCATAAAATTCATAAAAACAATTTTTATAAAAATTAATATGGAATTTACAAGCATGCATGTTCATCAAATTTATAGAATTTCCCAGAACTTCATACATGCATCAAGATGAAACTAAATTCATAATCAAATAGCAAATGACATTCAATTGCAATTTCATTTGAAAGAAAAATAATATAATACCTTATAAAAATTTATTACGAAATTTTATTACGAATTATTACGAAATTTTCAAAATTAGCACCTACATTTAGTTTTCCAGAAATTCCCAGAAACCAACATATGAATAGACTGGATATTAATTTGAAATAAAATAGCAAATGACATTCAATTGCAATTTTCTTTAACAGAAACAAAATATAGCACCTTATAAACACATATGTGAAAGAAAATAAAAAAATTCTACAATTTATACGAAATTTTCCAAATCAACATACATATCAGTCACAACTCAGCAAACATTTTG
>JANSVB020000096.1:117993-151803 GCA_025504935.2 Erythroxylum haughtii
GATAATGCTCCTCCTTTCTTGAATCTTCTCCTTGTTTGGGTTGTAGCAAACACCAAACACCTTTCTCGATCACTCAAGAACACACAAAGATGAAGAAGAAGCAGTATGAAGGGTGGTTAGAGCACCAAACTAGATGAGTTCAAGTAGATGCTCAAATAGAGAGATAGATCATGATTATATTGCATGCAATTAGATTCATGCAACAATTGCATAAAATGCATGAACAAGACTCAAGATCACTTCTCTCTAACTCCAGGACACTTCTGGACCTTTTATCCTCTCACTTAACTATGCATTAACTTATTAGTCCTTTATGTATATAAGTGAAGAACTCACTTATGCATCATCTGTCGAGCCTTCGGTCACGATCATGACCTACTTCTATGACAACCATGCACCCTTTATTTTTCATCCGATCTTTTATACATGTGACCCTTAAGTTTCCGGCTATTTTGAGCACTTGAATTAACTCTTAATCCAAGCATATCATGGATGGTTTATTGCCACTTGAATTAACTTTTAATTCAAGCAAATCATGAAGGATTTCATGATGCCAATTTACCAGAATATAAGTGGATTAACACACGAACTCTTCGATAGTTAATTATTCGACTTATGAAAGTTTCCATAGACAATTACCATACAATTCGTCACTGCACTATTCTATACCCCATTTAGTTCGAAGTATGGGCTACATATAAACTCCCACTGGACTGACTACATCCAAGTGATGTTAGTTGTTGTCCTGATATCTCATTACTCTATGTGTTATTGAAGACTCTCTTCATAAAACATAAATACTCTAGCCAGAGACTCCTGAGTAATGAACCCAACAAGAGGTCGTGGGTATCATCTCCTTTTATCAAGAGTGGTGAATCCTTTATTGACTACCCAATTACCTTCGAATACTAATAATTATACCCAATCACCACCCTAAGAGTGACCTCGTCTTGAGGTAACAAGGAATGATGTCAAAATACAGGATCAGTATCCAAGATATCCTTAAGTATCTCAAGTCTAAGGATATTTGCATCATTACTATGATGAGAATAATTATTGACATTTGATAGATCATCTATATGATAAATCTCATAGCGGGTCATTCGATATACTTACTACTCTTAGTAAGTATCCATATGTTAACTCTAAACATCTCATGCTTACAGTTTATGAGATCCACTGCTTGATCAAATCAAGGAGTATAACATGTGCTAGTCTATCCGGATTAATAATGTCCTATCTTATTAATCCTATAACTAAGGATAATTTAGATACTAACATAATTATATATGATAGGAATCTCATTATCATGATCTCATTATGATTTCCTTCATGCTATGTTTTGTATCATGGACTTTATTAATTCGATTTAAGATCAACATCAATTTATAAATAAACAAACATCAAATTAATAAACAATTGCCTTTCGCTTTATTAATCAAAATAAAGTTTGTATAAAAGTTCTAGAGGTGATTGCCTTTAGAGCACTACTATAAAAAAATCAAGATCTTAATAATATTTTGATAATAATTTAATAATATTTTTTATATGATATTTAATGTCAGCTTACACCCAAGCTCTTCTTAGGAATAATTAACAAAATTAGAATTTTTATATATTACTAATAATCAATGAATTCCCATTCTCATTGTTACTAGTTATTAAACATCACCTTAAAACTTTTGTTGCCATTGAATCCATAGCATGCTATGTTGAGAAAGTCCATCTCTCGAATTATGCTTAATGTTTCGTTTTAGATGTATGCCTACAAAGCTTTACAATATATGATTTTTCATTATTAGATGGGTAGTAAGTACAAGCTATAATTTGGTCATTACATCAATGTATAAAGATGCATATAACTCACAATGAGAGTATTAAGATGATGGAAAATTCTACTAGGCATCTAATATTAGAAGAAGAACATCTTAAAGCCTCAAAGGTGTCCTCAAAAGTAAATGCAATTAATTCTAACTTATATGGAGATGCGAATTGAAAGCAAGCATTATAGTGGATCGAAATGGAAAAAGGGTAAGAAGCATACCCACTATACTTAGGACTCAAAGAAGGCAAAATGGAACCAGTATGGGAAAGGTAAACGTCCTTTTAAGAAGCACAACATAAAAAAAGTCCAATGCTTTAATTGTGACAATAAGGGTGCTTGTGATTACAACAGGCCTAAAAAGGTACAATCTTATTGTATAGACATTTGTTATGTAAATGACTCATGTTATGTTTTACTAATTGAATCACATCCTTTGTGGATTGCAGATTGGGGAGCAACCAACTATGTAGCGAAAGATATAAATGCCTTCGTGGAATTCTAGAAGATTCGCATATAGCACGATAGATTTATGTAGGAGACAACTCAAAGATTGTTGTACAACGTATTAGAACCTGCAAATTAGATAGGCATGGTGATCGATCCTTAATCCTACATGAAGTATTGTAAGATGTAATTAAAAGAATCTAATCTCTGTGTTGGTTTTAATATGTCTTGGTTTTGAAGTACATTTTCATTGTGGCGGTATGAAGTTATAACTTGGACATATTTATTATGAACATAGTTTTATGTTAGATGGTTTTGTTGTTTTAGATGTTGTTGATTCAAATAATAATATAAGTCTTTACATCATTAGTGATTTTGATAATGATGTAATTTTATGGCACATTACACCTTGTCACATTGTTTAAAATTAAATAAGTTAATTAGCTAAAGAAGGGCATTTAGGTAATTTATATCAAATAGATTTACCTATTTGTGAACATTGTCTAATAGGTAAAATGGCACGAAAGTCGTTTAGAAAGGGAACATGAGCTACCTATCCATTACAATTGATATATTCAGACATACGTGGTCCAATGAATATAAGAGCACAGCATGGGTTGTGCATTTCATTACTTATATAAATAACTATACTCGGTATGGTTATGTCTATTTAATTTCTTAGAAATAAGAAGCATTGAGTTATTTCATAAAAATATGAATTTAGTATAGAATTAATTAGACAAGAAAATAAAAGTATTAAGAAACGATAGAGGATAAGAAAAGTTATCTGATAAATTCAAGATGTTGTGAGATGACAAGGAATAAAAAGACAACTAATTATTCCATGAACCCCATAACAAAATAGGATAGCGGAAAGATGTAATAAAATGGTACTAGAGATGGTTATATCTATGATGACACAAGTAAATCAACCTATCACTTATTAGGGTGATGCATTCCTTACAACTACTTCTTTACTTAATTGAATGCCCACAAAATCAGTTACGGACATTTCTTGTGGGTTATAGATAGGAAGAAAACCTAACATGGAACATCTAAGGCCATATGGATGTGTATATTCAAAATATCTTTTATAGACATGGAAAACTAGGCCCAAGAGGGAAGAAAAGTATCTTTATTAGATTCTCTGAATACTCAAAAAGATATTTGTTCACAGGTGAACAATGTAATGAAGAAGTAACTGAATTTGAATAACAAGATGTCACATTTTTAGAGAATGATTTTCTAAAATAGGGTGAAATGGGAAAAGATCTATTTTTATATGAAACTCTTGATTAGAATGATTCCATTACTAAAAATCATGAAAAGGGACTTTATCCGAGTGGGATTAATCTAGAACTTGAAGAATTAACTTAAGGACAGTTAAGATTGCAATTAAAAGTTTACCTATTATATTTGTCCGAGTGGGAGTAATCAGATGTTGATAAAATTGTTTCTCATGAACCACATTTACACCGAAGTAATCATGGTATGATTCCTTGACGTCATTTTGAAATAGAAGGGGAACTTCACATGATTATCCCACAAGAAGGTGATAAGCCAAAGAATGTACATGAAGCTCTTAATGGTCCTGCTAAAGAAGAATGAATGAAACCAATGAAAGAAGAAATATTTTTTAAGCTCAAGTATAGGATTTGATTGATCTCCTTAATGAGTGTAAAATTAATGAGAACAAATGGGTTCTCAAAATAAAATGAAAGGTTGATGATAGTATCAAAAGATACAAAACACGCCTTGTAGTGAAAAGATATACATAATAGTAGAGAATCGATTATGATGAAACTTATTCACCTATTATGTTGCTTCAATTAATCTAATCTTGTCTCTAGTAGCTAATTTGGATCTTAAATTACATCAAATGGATGTCAACGCCTCTTTTCTAAACAAAAAAATCAGAAGGAGAAATCTATATAGAACAACCTATAGGTTTTGTAGAGACATTCCAAAAACATAAAGTGGTTGGATATTGAAACTGATTTATGGTCTAAAGGAGTCTTCAAAACATTGGTATATACATTTTCATAACATAATCATTTCATATGATTTTCATATGCTTGATGAAGGCCACTGGTTATATATTAAGAGATCTAAAGATAAATTTCTAGTTTTATTTTTATATGTGAATGACATTTTGATTGTTTATAGGGATCATGAGTTTGTCAAGCAAATCAAAGAATGGTTGTCATCTGAATATGAGATGAAAACCATGAGTGAAGTTATATCCATTCTTGAAGTTAAGATTTCAAGAGATCATTCAAAAAGATTATTGTCACTTTGTTATGTTGTTAGGATGACAAGTAGATATCAATCAAATCTAGGATAGGCACATTAGAAAGCAATAAGGAGAATATTGAGGTATCAAAAGGATACTATTGATTATGCATTGCATTATTAAGGCAATGATCTATATATACAAGGGCATATAAATGCAGACTAGCAAGGAGAATTAGATGAAAGAAAACATACCTTTATATTTGTTTTCTTACTTAATAATGGTGTTATATCATGAAAAAGTAAGAAACAATCATATGTTTCTTTATCCATAATGAAAGCTAAATTTATAGCATTTTTAGTAGTATTACAAAATGTTGTGTAGCTTAGATGATTCTTGGTTAGTTTACGGGTCACTCAAAGCGAGACTAATCCAATAATAATAAATTGTGACAGCCAAGTAGCATTTGCTTATACAACGGATCTTAAATTTTATTATAAAACTAAACATATAGATATAGACTACAATTATGTGAAAGATACAGTCGCACAGGGAGAAGTGAACATAAGGTATATATCTATATGAGATATAGTGGTAGACCTAATAACAAAGCCAATATTCTAAGATACATATATTGGGTATATGAAGTCATTAGGATTACGTAGATATTGAAATATAAATGATTAACATTCTCCATGTTTGTTCATTCAATGTATTGTCATGTATAAATACACATATAAATTGACATTGTTTATTAAGTAATATGTAACACCTCATATTCGATAATGGAATCAACATATCGAGTGTTACCATATTCTTAAATACCTAATACTTCGAACTACAACATTTTATATTTAAAACTCATTATTCTAGCATCTACTATTTACTTTATAAAAAATTTGACGGCGTTTCCTCTATATTAACTTAAAATCTCCTGTAAGAAACTTCAATACACTTCTCATGCAAGCTACTTAAATATCCATCTCCATGTCAAACTCTTTGACAAAATAATTTACCCATCCTCCAATTCATTTTAAGTCATTTAAACCAAATTTCATACATAACTTTCATATATAATTCATAATAAAATTATGTAATCCTTCACTTCCTTATGTTTACATGCCATAACCAAAAACAAAAATAACATTTTGTAATACATCCACCTCCAAGCCTTCCGAGATCCTCTATGTGACTCTTGTTTGTAGTAGATTCTCCATAACTTTCTTCTAATTTTCTTCAAAACCTAAGCGTGGAAAGAAAATCCACACTCTAAGTTATAAGCTTAGTGGTGTTCAATTCTATTTCTCATTCAATTTAATTTATTCCACCATAACATGCATATCATTTAATATTTTTCAAATATAAAAATCTTCATTTGTTTCTAAGCATAAAGGCACTTAAAATCAATTTATGAAATATAAGCATATATCCATTATAATAATTCATATCTAATTATACAATGATCAATAAATTGTACATTCAATTACTACTTTCATTTGAAGTTCTTTAATCATTAATCATGCATTTATTCATTTTATGTAATTGCCCCAAAATAAAATCCAACATAATTGCATCGTCGAGCCGGATAAGCAGGATTTTAAAATAGAAGACTCGGTTCTCGGAAGCATACGATCCATTTCTTATATATATTCATATTGGAACTAAGCTTTCGGAGTCATGAAATTCATAACACAAATCAAATGTCTTACACTGGAACCGAGTTCTTAGAGCTATACAGTTCGGTAAGATATATCATGACGTAGTACTACTAATTCCCTAATTGACATGTCAACCTTATCACATTCCTCCAATTCCTATATATTTTACTAGGAGCAAAACTAATTAAATTCCATTGAAATTTAATGATAAATACACATAATAGTCAATTCAAGTTATACCATATTCGTCCAAAGCAAATGTCACTCTTTAATTTTATTTTTTTTCATTATTGGTTTTAGTTTAGTTTATACAACATTCAAGATATATTCATCTCATCAATTGGTCAAAAATAACATGTATATCAAGTTTCCTAATTCAAACATAATGTATGCAAATTGGGGAAAATCCAAATTATTAGTCTAAAATCCAAATTAATTACATATACTACTTCATTTACAATCCAACTAAATATTTTTAACTACAATTTCATAAACCCTCAATTTTATCTCAAGAATCCTAAATTACCTAATACAAAGTTTTTAGGAAAAAATAGAATTGCAAGAACGCATACCAAATTGATGTCCCAATTTTCATATTAAGCTTCCATCAACTTCAATTTTACCAACAATTCCTTATTCCTTCTTTTTCTCTCTCTCCTTCAATTCCTCTTTTTTTTTATCTTCATAATATTGCATAAACATTTAATTTCATGCATTTTATTCATCAATGCATGCAACTATACTAAAATAATCAAAACTCCATTAACTTAACTTATAAATTTTCGGGTACTATTCATCAAGAACATTCATATACCTTTTCTTCATCTTTTCCCAAACTTTTTGTTAATATGGTGAGTTTAGGAAACTTAGGTTGATGATTTAGTGTTTAATATGTAATTTGGGGGTTAAAAATAAAGAAAGTTGGCTTGAAAGTGGAAGAAGTTGAAAAAAAATGGAGAAAAAGAAGAAAGGGTTGTTCTCGGCACTCCTTGCTGAAGAAGAGAGGATAGGTGGCCAAGAAAATGACACGTGGTCCCTTAATAACTCTTTTTCATTAAAAAAACAAAATTAACTTTAACTTTTAATCCGTTCTTTTCTTCTCAATAAAAATACCCTTAAGAAAAATATCAACCCTACATAAAAATCTTAATTAATATCATTTATTTCTTTTAATATTTTAAGGTTTGACTTTGACTCTTTTTGGTCAAACTTTGACCACTGGTCAGCTCTTGGTAACACTCTTAAAACGAACTCTTATTTTGAGCTCTGATTTGATCCTCGATCTATCCTTGAACAATATTATCCAATGCCAAATAAAATAAAATACAATTTGGGTCCCGGGTGTCACAATTCACCTCGGGATATACTATTTACAACCCAAAAAATAATATTCATGAAATCGAGATTTTTGGGGATTTACATAATAAGAATTACTTAAAACTTGATTATGATATATGCTTGCTTTGTATGAAATTTTTTATATGAATCAAAGTTATGTAAAACTGATAAAAGATTAGCCTTCTTATATGGGCAATCGACTCTAGTATTTGTGATAATTAAAAAAAATATAGGTTTAGAGTTTATTATCAAGATGATAATAGAGAGTTGCCGTAATAAGTCATAAATGACGATAAATGGCAACTTAGATGATAAGTCAAAGGGAAATTATTTTCGAGTGATCATATGCTCACTATATCGGCTTAGACTTGCCAAATGATAGTTCATAAAGATAAAGATAAAAGCAAATAAGTGAATTCAAGTTAAACATTAAGTATGCTTGAACTAATATATGTACGATATTGCATTTATGATAGACACACGCTCCTAATTAATAGGATGTGATACTGTAACACATGGCTCTGTGAGATCCTAAAGGTTAAGTGAATCTTTTAATATACTTTTAAGATGCTGGTCTAATTCTTAGGAATTAAATTTAAGGTTTGTTACTTTAGAATGTTATTAAAAGATTATGTTTGATGCAATCTTATGAGACAATTTTAAGAAAGCACATTAAATTTAATTAAAGGGAATTGAGAATAGAGAAAACTCATTTTCTAATTGTTAACTCATAAGAAAATTTGGTATTCAAAGATGACTACTGACTATGAGTAAGAGAATTGAAAATATTTATGATACTAGAAAATAAATGAGATCAAAGGATATTAAAATGTAAAATATGATCTATGGTATAACATATAAAATCTACTCACGTACCGATTTGTTAATCGAGACGTCAGATATTTTTAACAGATATATGACTGTGTACTCTCGTCGTACGTTGATTGCACGGACAAATATGAGAATAAGTAGAAATCATATTATCTAAATTCATAATGTGTGAGTAGGAAATGATAATGAATAGACACACCTGATGACTTTGAGATATGATCTTTCATTTGTTAACTGTTAATGATCAATTAACAAATTGACATTATCTATAAATATGAGATAATTTTTATTTGAATGATCGGATGATAGTCTTCAAAAAAACACTAATCATTATTAAACAAAGAATTTTGCAAGAAATGAGTTTCTTTCAAGAGCCCTTTAAAAGATGGATTATAATCAAATCCAAGTAAGCTATTTGATTTAAATTAATGATGCATATATATGTTTGAAAGATCTTATAGTTTGTCTATATATTAGATAATATTTCTTACAAGAAGTTTCTTGACCTACAGGTACGTTTTGGAATATTGTTCTTAATGTACTTTTTGATAATGATAAGTTTAACTAATCTGAAATCACCAGGTTACTTGTGGAACACTTGGACTTCCAACATCAACCATTAAACTCATTGATGCAGACAGGCAACCGCATGCGACACGTTCTGTTGGAACTGGACCAGTAGATTCAGAACATACAGTTGACATCTATTGTCAGCTTATAAGCAGCAATTTCCAGAGATTTCGAGTTTTTGAAGAAAGAAGAGCAGTGTGATCTCTACTTGAGTAATCAGGGATTTCATCAGACCCTCACGGTGAGTCCCAAGCTGCCAGGCATGTTTTGCAGTGCCAGTAGTAGAAAGGCGTGGAGAAAGACTTGTTAGATGAACAAATCTCTCTTACTTGGGAAGTCCATTGTTTGTGGATAAACTTGTTCAAGCGACTGTTTGCCTTTCAAGTTGGGTTATGAATAAAAGCATAAGAGTGGATGTTTCTTAAAAGAGGTAGGGAGATCCTCTTGATCATTTCCTTTTTCCTTTTTATGTACCATTTGTATTACAGTTTATAAACTAATATTAGATAAATATTTAATTTAAGCTAATAAATTAATAAGATAATATTCTAAAAAATTCTTATATAATTCTCTAGTCCTATTCTTATAAAAAACAATACTTTTACTGTAACTATAACTATAAATATTTATAATTAATCATGATATTTTCTTAAAATATGAGTTTATTGTAATATTTTTTCTTAAAATTTAAATAGTTGAGTCATACGCATACCTCTAATTTTTATTATAATATCTATAACTTTTGAGATTACATTCTAAAATTGTGAGAACAATAATATCAGTAAACCTCTTATTGATACGTGAGATTTGAGAAAATTTTGTACCATACAGTCCTATTTTTAATTAGTAAAAACGTTATTTTCAAATAATACACATGAAAAAAATAAATTTATGAACTTTAAAAGTTGTTAATTATGACCGGACTTTAGTCATATTAAAAATTTGAAGCATTTCTATAATATTAAGACTATACATTTATCAATAGTATATACATTTATTAATTCTAAATTGATGCATACATGTATATAAATTGGACGTGAAAATAAGTTTTCATACATAAAAACTCCAATACGAGGCATTGTAAAACAACAATTTCATGAAACGAACAATAAAGCTTTTGAAGTTGAAGTAACAAAATCCATCATATAACTTCCAACGACATGGCGTATGAAGTGGAGGGGATCACTAAGATCATAATCCGGTGGAGAAATCCCAACGGAAAAATTCGGTCGAGAGAAAGAAAAAGTAAAAGGCTAATGATGGTTGAAGGGGTGGTGGTAGGCAACGTGGTCATGTAATCCATTACTAGTATCACACTTTCTTAATTTTACCTTGAATCATCAGCATCCGTTGCATGAAGGGAGAGAGAACGAACCTCTATGGTCCATTAGTTGAACGAGTGAGTGACATGAACATCAAAAATTCAAGCTTTGTTTTCATCTTTTATGACCAAGAATCCTAATATGTGACTCATGGGCATGGCTACTCAAAAATAAGGAGACGTATTATGATATAGTAAAAAGATAAAGGTTTCGCATAGATATTTCGTTGATCTTGGTCACCACCTCCACCGCCGCGTAGCCTATCTGTCTTTGCCTTTCCTTTTCCTTCTCTCGAAAGCAAGCTTACCTGTCTCTCTCTATTTCCCTATAATTCATTCTATACAACCAAAATCCACCAAACTCTCACATCCAAAACCTGGAAAGAGGGGAACAGCCAGGGAGAGACGTGTAGATATAAGATTAACACTAAAGGTACAATCTTTTCCCCATTTCTAATTAACCCCTTGTGTGTTATTTTTGGGTCTCTTTTCTTTTTTCTTCTTCTAATGGTTAGTCCTGTAATTTCGGTGGTTTTGTGACCTGTCAACGAACGAATTTCAGTTAAAGGGTCCCCTTTCTTGTTTTACTCTTTGGCTTCGTTTTCATTCTCTCTTGTTTGTGTGTTTGGGGCTTCTCTGTCGTCTTCTCTCCCTCGCCCCTTTGTAAATATTTGGCCACATTTCTTCTTTTCTTCGTTAATACCCCTCATATATATTGAGTTCTTTTGGAAGTTTCAGCTTTCTCGATTCTTGGGTTTTTATAGATTCCTTACTTTTATTTATTTATTTATTTTTCTTTCCGATGGAACGCAATTATCAGAATCGTCAAGTTGAGGTAAGCATTGTTGGGCCTATTTCAATTTCCGTTCTTTGGGGATGTATAACTGATTTAGAGGCATTAAATGGATCGGTTAGGTTGATGTGCCTTTTTCATTTTGTTGTTTTTTGCGTTTTGGAAAATTTTAGTTAATGTATAAAGTGTCAATTGGCTCTCGGTTTTGTTATTTTGATGCTTTTTATTTCAGAAAATCTTTTGTTTGAAACGTAGTTGCGTTTTGTTTGATTATACGTTCGTCTTGAAAGCCTTCTTAATTGAAGACGCCGGCTTGTTTTGATTTCTTAAAATCACGTAGATGCAATGTAACAGAGGTTTACCTTCTACAGTGTTTGTTTCCAATGGTGTTCTTTTGCTAGCGACTCCATGAATTATTGTAGTTAAGGCATGCATATGGTCCAACACGGATAATGCTTGGTTTTTTTTTGTCATCCATAAATACGTTCTCGAATGGAACTTTCTGCGCTTTTGTTTAGTGTTGAACGGAATTGAATAATATACAGGCATATGCGCCTCGATCTGGTGACTTTGTACGTTTGGGGAAAGCGAGGTCTGAAGACGACTTATATTTGAGGAAGAGAGACAAGATGCGGAGGTGGCTTTGTTGCACATGTCAAGTGGAGGAGTCATACCCATCACACGAGCATGAGCACCTAAGAAGTCCGATGAATAATGGAGATCGTATGTTTCTCTGATTTCTTCTCTAACATTTCTGTAGAAGTTACCTGCAATGGACATATCTTGACCAAAGGGGACGATGAAAAAGACAATTGAAAATCAAATCCACTAGTGTGGATGACTTCTATATTTTCTTTGAATTTTGTGAATATCGAATTTTTATTTACTTGGCTCTTTTTCTGGATCTTTTTGCAAGTGCATCAATATTGTATATGGAACTGATGTATGTTCACCAACAGTTTAAATCAATACTGATTTCCAGTTCTACGAGATCAGTCTGGAGACAGAAAAATATTAATACTGATCTATCATACAACTCAAAATTATGAATGTGGCTAATTGATTCTAGAATTTTTACGTTTGGGTGATTAATTTGATTGCGCTATTTAGTGAAAAACTACATGAAAGGGGAGTTGAAGTATACCCTGTTTGACAAAAATGCATGTTGTCAGATTCCTGGTTGGAATTGAAAGCATTGGGATATCATTTGTGCGTGACCTTTCGGGATTTTTTTGTTGGTCTTATATTTTTGTGGAAGGGCAATGGTGTTAACATATTGGTGTACCAAAGCTTTTGGAGGCATAGAGGAAAAGGCTTGGATTGTTCTTATTAATAGTACGGTTTGAACATTTTACTCTCAGTTCAATGCACCGTTGAGAAGGATGATCCTAGTCTCTGAAATGTGGCCTCTTTCTTTGGAATTTGGATTACACCCATCTCAGATGTTCATTCATTCAAACTTGCTGATAAAAAAAATGTAAATGAACAAATGCCACCACTAAAATTTACTTGTGTTTCTTCTTCCTGTATTTGTGTTCTTCTAGAAGCCATATGCTTGAAAATGTTGCACATCTTACCATTTCATCTGAAGCATGTTTTTGTGTTACGTTTTTCCTTGGTTGTATATCACTTGTTAGTTTTGTGCTGTTTTATTCTAAAACATGTGTTGCCTATTTTTTGCATTGTAGGGTACCCAAAAGGCTCGAAGGTATCAGCCCCTGTCAAATCTGATGTACAGAAAGAAATACCACCAATTGAAGTGCCTGCGTTGTCTTTGGATGAACTTAAAGAGAAGACAGATAATTTTGGTTCCAAAGCATTGATTGGCGAAGGATCTTATGGAAGAGTCTATTATGCAAGCTTAGATAGTGGAAAAGCTGTGGCTGTTAAAAAGCTTGATGTGGCATCAGAACCAGAATCAAATATTGAGTTCTTGACTCAGGTTTGCCATAGTTGATGGAGAAATGATATTATTGCAATTTTTCCAATTCTTTCTAATTTGCTCTGTTGGTATTTTCCTGCTGAAAATATTATTTTAATATACATCCCTGTTCAAATTTCAGGTTTCTGTGGTGTCAAGAATGAAGCATGAAAATGTTGTAGAGTTGCTGGGCTATTGTGTCGAAGGAAATCTCCGAGTGCTTGCATATGAATTTGCGACAATGGGATCTCTACATGACATATTGCATGGTATCATTTATCATCACTTCTATTTCTTCATTAACCTGTTAGAAACTTTCCCTTCAAAAATATTTTGGGATTATCTTTTTCTCTTCTTTTAACTTTTTGTTTCCTTCTGCCCACTTGCAATGACAGGTAGAAAAGGAGTTCAGGGGGCTCAGCCAGGTCCAGTTCTTGACTGGATACAGCGAGTGAGAATTGCAGTTGATGCAGCAAGGGGTTTGGAGTACTTGCACGAAAAAGTGCAACCTCCTATAATTCATAGGGATATCAGATCTAGCAACGTGCTACTCTTTGAAAACTTCAAAGCCAAGATTGCCGATTTCAACCTCTCAAATCAGGCTCCTGATATGGCTGCTCGCCTTCATTCTACTCGAGTCTTAGGAACTTTTGGATATCATGCTCCAGAGTATGCTTATCTAAGTCTTCATATCTTTTTCTGGCTGTTTCCTCTTTTTCACTACTTCTTTGAGTTACTTTTGTGATAGTTATATATATATATGTATATCAGTCTTTCCCCCTCATCTAAATGCCCTTAATGATACTTCGTCTAATTTTATTTTTGGGTTGCAGTTGATTGTGAATCATGCGACTTATCTTGTATAACTATTCTGCAGATATGCGATGACTGGACAATTAACACAGAAGAGTGATGTATATAGTTTTGGTGTGGTACTTCTGGAGCTTTTAACTGGGAGGAAACCTGTTGACCACACGATGCCTCGTGGACAGCAGAGTCTTGTCACCTGGGTGTGTCATCTGCCTTCTTCTGTTTTACTAATTCTGTGTTTCATTTACTATTTTACATGTTCACTGCTTATTTTGTCTATGTAATATGACGAGAGCATACTGTGTTGTAGGCTACTCCAAGGCTGAGCGAAGACAAAGTTAAGCAATGTGTTGATCCAAAGCTGAAGGGAGAGTATCCTCCTAAAGGAGTTGCCAAGGTAGCATCTTTTGGTGGATATTTTCTACTACATTCTGTAAAGCTGCTTTTTTTAAAAAAAATCTGTCAAAGTGATTGTAGTTCCGGCTGCTTATATTGTGATTACCATATTGTACAGTTGGCAGCTGTGGCAGCATTGTGTGTGCAGTATGAAGCTGAGTTCCGGCCAAATATGAGCATTGTGGTTAAGGCTCTCCAACCACTTCTCAAGGCTGCTGCTCCTTCTCCTGCTCCTGCTTCAGATAGCTAATACTGAAGATTGCATTTTATTGTGTTCAAATTTCTGCAGCTCCTGCACAGTTCAGTTTCATTTGCTTGCGGGTTTTTAACTGTATATTTCTTGATTTTTCATATATGAGATTCGATGTCTAGGCTTGGATTGAACTGATTATTGGCGGTGATATATCTCTGTTGCTTGCTGTTACGGCTTCAGGCTGCTGATTTTGTGAAGGCCATAAATTGACAAGAGATTGGGTTATAATGGTGAATTTGTTTCTATTATTTGCTTTTCTTTTCCTGTGGATCCCTCTGTAACGATACATATTATCCTCAATGACTAACTGAAATTTCATCAAGTTGTTTCAGTAAAGCGACACTTTTGTGAATTAGCATTACTTCTACGTCAAGAAGGTTGGCCCTTATCAAGCACAAAAGCCTGTAGCTTTAGTTTTCTTTGCTTGATGATTGTTGCCAAATTAATCAGCCTTGTGAAAACCGCATTCTTTAGCTTCTCCATGCTAATAAACAGCTCAAAGTTGACTTTCTTTCCTTAGAATTAAATTTTTTTTGAGAGCATGCAGCCCCATGATTAATCAGCATAAGCTTTATCAAGTAAAGCAAAGATGATAATATCACAATAAAGACATCTAAAATGAGATCAACCTTCTCGAGCAGGTGGATGCAAATCAAATTAGAAGCATTAATAATAGTCACAGGGCGAAGGGTTTTGAGTATACATCAAATGGTTCATTAGCAGTTAATTGAGGTTCCTGCAAAAAGATTTGAACAGATTGTTAGACAATTTCAAAGGCAAAAACATTACACAGGCAGCTTCAGCCGATTAATGTCGTGTAAAGTGCAAAAGTTTACACTCCTTTATGTGTTGTGATGGAAATGGGATCAGAGATCCAGAACATAAATTATGCAGGGGAGCTTAGGCCAGCTGCACCATCATTTTATCTGACCAATTATGTCATATCAGTGTGTGGAAAATTGTATGAATATTGCTACGAGCAGGTTATGTTAATCCTTTTCCTATGTTCTTGTACTGTTACGAACTTGCAGAAAATTGATAAGAAGCAGAAAATCAGATCAGAATTACCTGTCTCGCTCCACCACTTCCCCCTGTCAAGAGCATTGTCAAAAGAGACGTAACAATACCACCATCAAGTTCACTGGTTGTATTGCGAATGGTGGATCGCATTGCATTTAGCATATTCCCGTACGTAGTTCCATGTCCACGCTCAATGGCTTGGATAAAAGAATAAGTCATTGCACCAGTCGAAGTAACCTTTGATAGAGCCTATACCATGAAGTAGAAGACTGAATTAACATCACAAGTTTTGGGAAGAAGAAACATTAGATGTCTACCTAGCTATTCTTTTACCGAAGTGTCAGCAGAGGTTTGATCATCATCACAGCCACTGAATGAGAAGACTTCCCCACCGCTTGTTCCTTTCCATGTTCCTGATCGAGGACGATGGTCCTCCCAAGCATATCTCCCACTCCTAGATTCACAGTGTGAGCACATATTAAAAAGCATTCAACCAGAAACATTCCCTTCAAGGAATGCTTCATTGGCAGTGGTTTGAAGATGGATTTATTCTATTACTTTGTTTAGTTTCCGTCCATTTTCATTCAGCTTCAACGAGTTTAGTATCACCAAAAGAAACGGCAGAGACTAACCCGTCCATTCTGCAGAGAAATGGCAAGTCTAAAACTGTCCCACTATGGCAAGCATCGATGATTGCGTGAAGTTTAGCCCCGCGGGGAAGAGGTCTAACAATGGTGGCATTGATCTCATCATCGACGAGCATTCCTTGAGTTTCGAAGTCTACTGGACAAAGTGTTTCGTCATATCCATCCACTTCATCTCCATTGTAATTCCTCTGCTGTGAACCATGACCAGAGAAATGGAAAACTAGGGAATCACCAGGTTGACAGCCTTGTACAAGCCAGTGCAATGCCATTCTCATGTTGTGTTTGGTTGGAATCCTATAACGATCAGTTTCTTCTTCTACAAATTGCAATGCAGAAAACCATTGCTACAATAAGTGATCATGTGAACTACTAATGAAGAACTAAATAAATTATTATCATATAAATAAGAAATTCGTCAGGAAAGTGACCAATTGAAAAACAATTTTCAGTCTTCTAAAGCTCAATCTAAAAATTTTGTGAAAACTGCAGCAACTATGAAAATTCATCAAATGAACAGGTAAAATCACACAAAGGAGAGAAGCAAGCTGAATATAGAAAAGATTGATATGCATCAAAGTGATTATTCACCGAATTCAAGTACACAGCTTAGAAGATACAGTGAAAGTTCAGTCAGTTCCTTACAGAATGAAGAAGCCAAAGCTATCATTCCACATGTAAGAATCAAAAGCTTCAACTAAGCATTATGTTGTATTTTGAAAAAAATCATTTACCTAACAATTGTATATTTACTTGGAATTCAATAGTTAATATGAACTTTGTGCAACCAAAATGAAGCATTAACATACAAGCATCGATCATTTTATGTAACTCGATCCTTAAGCAAAGAAAACAATAGCAACCCCAAAACTTGAAACAAGGAAAGAAATCAACTATAAAGTATATACCAGTGAGCATTACAATGGATGATTCAGGAAACTTAAACCTGTTGACCAACAAGTACTTCATACACTTAGCGTCATTAATGCAACCCTTAAGCTCGTGCCTGGTGTTCCTATAAGAGATCCCGCATATTACTGCCCGTTTTTTGCCGTGGACAGACTGCGTTGGACCAGAAGGCAAGTGATCATTATAATAAGGCGACGGGGACGGTGCCGTAGGA
The DNA here is from genome assembly GCA_025504935.2 of Erythroxylum haughtii. NCBI lineage: Eukaryota > Viridiplantae > Streptophyta > Magnoliopsida > Malpighiales > Erythroxylaceae > Erythroxylum > Erythroxylum haughtii. Next base: position 135,174 of record JANSVB020000096.1, read on the forward strand.
GGACGATGGTAGGGGTGGTGAGAGGTGGAGGAAGGCGGAGGTGGGCAGGATCGAGGGTCGGCGATAAGGGTGACGGCACGGCAGACGGCGCAGCGGATGGAGGTGGCTCCTGGTGGTAGCTGCAACGGTATACGGCAGTTGGAACAGTCCACCAGCGTGAGCATGATGGTTATCGAAACTTTGTTTTATCACTATTTTTTTTAGTTTTTGAAAGATGGAGATCAAAAACTATGGAGTTAGAGAATGAAAATGGAAGGTCAAAGCAGAGACAGAGAGAATCAGCAATGGAGTTTTGAGATCATAATATGAATACGCGAGGAGTTGTTGAGAAAGGTGAGAACGGGACGCAGACTTTGACTTCAACTCCCTCCATTTATTTATGCTTTGTAGTGTACGTTAGAACATAATATGCTCATGAGATTAACTTTGTTTAATTTTAGGAGATTTCTGGTTTTCTGAAAAAATAAATCATATTGAGATAATTAGAAAATTTGAGAAAGAAGACGCATAAGCTTGTCGATATTAAACTATAATAAACTTATGTTCAATGAGTTTTTATGAATGTTTTAAGACTAGTACAAAATTGAACTAATAAGATAAAAATTTTAAGATATAAAAGTATTAAACTGTCATAAAATTAATTAAGGATTAAATAAAATTAAAGAATTTGAAATATAATTGAAAGATATTTTCTAAAGAATTTAAAATTTAATTAAAAAATTTATTAAATAAAAATTAATTGATTTATTTTAATTTATAAGAACTTATTAATTTACGAGAATTGACCAGTTAATTAATATATTGATCAATTTTTAACAACAAGAGATATTGAAATAAATCGAATCAAAAAGTTAAAAATCGAACTAAAAAGTTGAATGTTTCAAAATTTTTACCATTGAACTGATTAAATCGGTTAAATTTTTTAATTATTAGTTTTTTTCTATTTGCCTATACTTTTATTATTATGTGTCTCGATAAATAATTCATTGATATCTTTCGTCAAACTATAGAAAATATGAATTTTAGAGTTGGTGAATATATTTAAAGGCATAGTAAGCCTGACCAATCACTAGGCCAATGTTATCTCTTTACTTCCGTTGAAAGAATTCCAACTTTGATCAGCTGAGGAATTGGATTAGTTGTGAGAAGATTTGTTTATTGTTCCTTTGGTCCAAAATACTTACCCATTCAATTATGCACACATTACGTAATATGCATTTTGAGAGTTCTTAATATCAATTATTGCTATGATATAGCTCTTTTATCTATTTAAATTTCACTTTTAAGAAGATTATAGCCCTTCTTTCTTGGTTAGATATTAGATTCCTTGTCTTTTGATAAACATACTAGAATTCAAGAATTTAGTGTTATATAATGTTTATAATGTTAGAGGTTTTGGGTTTAGGTTTTCCAAATTACCAAAGATTTTGTAAACAAAAGTATTATGTAAATTTTATTATAATATATATTTTTATTTTAAATTATTATTCATCAAATAATGTACTTTGATTATAATAATATGAAAATGGTAAAGAATTATTTAATTTGAGTTCATATGAATATGACCTACTTAAAAATTATCTAACTTGAAAGAATTTGATGGTCTAGTGTGATATTTATATATATCAATCCCTTATCATATATTATTCTAGACAAGTGCACTTATCGTTCTATAATATAAGATATTAAATACTAAGTGTTGATCCCATAGAGATTACGATTGCTAGTATTAACCATTTTTTATTATTTGATCGATAATTTAAGATGAAAGTGATTAACTATATTTAAAATGCCATTTTGGGATTTGCTTTAACATATTAAAACTCTCAGAATTATATTAATCGATTTATGAATTTCAATATTAGGTTTGTCCTTAATCCTGTCTATCTCTACATTTGTATATAACTCATTTCAATTATATTAGATCTACTCATACAAAATTCAATTGCATAAAATCACACATGAACCAACATATAGGCAATATTAATTCAAGAATAATAAAAATACATAAGTTAAATATCAATAAAACTAAAGAATAAGTTAAAATAAAACAAAATAGCTGCAAGGTTAATTCCTTCATCTAATCTAGATAACAAAAAAGAAATGTAGTTCCTAGTTATATCTATTTTAACATCAAATCTAAAGAGAACATAAAATCGAGGATAACATGATGGAATCATTTTAATCTTTAAAAAACTTCCCGTTAGATTGATGAAAATCCCTCAAAAAGGGTTTCCTTGGTTATTCTTCATACTTTATGTCATCGTAGGGTTTCCAATTGTTTTTTTTTTTTCGATCTTCCTTTCTACTTTTACCACTTAATTTTGACTTTTAAAATTTGAAATTCAGATTTTAAGAGACATTCGTGTACTTTAAACATATGTGTGAATCTTTTTCGAAGCTAACACATACACGAACATGATCATGTAATATTAGCATGACCTACTTATCACTCAATGTGGGCATGTTCCTCATCAGCATAAGCATATTTGGTAGAAATCAATCAACATTTCTCCAAACTCTTCAAATGAGCCATATACTTGTCATACACTCCATAACTTAGTAAAAAATTGCTCCTAATTACTCCAAACATGTTTAAATTCATTTCTTTTTTTTCTCCAAATAAATGAATTAGACTCTAAAAACAAAATATAAACAAATTAAATACCAAAATAAAAATACAAAAAAGAACAATGTACTAAATATAAGCCTAAAACTATGACCAAATTAACACTCATCAACTTATCCACACTTAGGCATTTGCTTATCCTTAAGAAAATAACAATTCAAATTCATCAACCATTCTAAATAGCCACCTCCCTCTATCTCAACCTATCTATTCACACTTTGAATGTCATGCCTTGAGAAATAAACCAAAATACAATTAGAATTAAACATTTCACGATATAAATTTTCATAAATAAACACCATATATAATACATTGGCATCCTTTCTAGAATCAATTGTTATAGGATTTAACCTCCTCACATAAAAGATTCACTTAATTCACTCAAAGCGTTTAAGGTAAAAATCAATGGAACTATCAAATTAATATATAGAAGGAATTTTAACTATATATTTGTTAATATATCACATCTCCACCATTATAGAATAAACTAGAGTCAAAAATTGAAAGGTATTTAAATCATAATGTAATGAGGTTTAGGCAAACATATGGTAATGATAAATTTTTAGTTAATAACATGAAAGAATTAGCATAAATAAGACCATACAAAAATATCATTCAATCTACTGAATTTCTCAATAAAAAGCAAGTAAGGTACAAAATAAGTCTTGAATAGCACAATTATCTTCCTTTTCTCCTTCTCACAATTACAACATTTAAGAACACATTTTTCTTATTCTTCTCTTTTTTTTTCTTTTCTTTGAATCTAATTAAGTCGTTTCAAGATATTTTTGAATTAACTACTCACTAGCTTATAAGGAGAATAAATAAAGAAAGTGATAAGTAAAAAAATGAGAAGATATAATCATGAATACATAATCTTGTGCCTTTCTTCATTCTTGATGCTTTTTTATCTAGTCAGATTTTTATACAATCAAGTAAATACAATCCTTCAAGATACAAAAGTAAATATCTTGGCTAACAACAACAATAGTTTATTGACTTATAACATGGTTGAAGTAATCAAAAGAAAAAGCTAAGGCTCAAATTTGGTTACACCTAAAGAATGAAAATAGGGTAAGGTAAAATCAAAGAAAAGACTCAAACAAAGGTGTAATCTAGGTATCTTTTCATCTTAATATCTCTAGTTTGAAAGATATGGTCTCAACATGCATAATAAATAAAAGTTCTAGAATAATCCAACTATGCATTGTAAACACACAACAAAGGAAAATTTAGTATAATAATGATGATAATTGCTCATATGCCCAAACGCTTACAATTTAGGCTCAAATGTGAAAATCCTAAATGCTTTCATCCAAATTTATAGTCAAAACACTTATTCATAATGTAGTAAGGAAAAACCCATGTTCCTTTTGTATTCTGGCTTAATTATATGATTCATAACAACTCAAAAAATTTCAAGATAAGAATCATCATATTAAAGATTTTTATAAATTAGAATCAACAAATAATAACTAGAATATGCTTGAATTATAATTAAGAGAATATAAAAAATTACAATACCTCTTCTTAATACTTAAAGATATAAATTGTCTCCAATGTACCTAATAAGTACAAAATCAATGGAAAATAATTAACATGAAGAAAAGGTAAGGTGAACTAGTACTTCCTTGATTTATAAGCAAGATGCTTGTATTCCTGATGTGAATTCCATCCATTATCAGTGATCCTTGAAAAAATATAATAAAAGGGACAAAATATCAAACAATATAAAGAAAAATAAAAGAATACAAAACTAAGTATACCTATGAAAAATATGTGGTTTAATATATGATGTAGCATAAGTCACAGTAAATAATTGAAAAGGAAAGGTAGAGAGCTTAGGGTTGAATGATAAACTAGGGTTCAATTGTGTTGGAACCCTGGTTTAGGAGAAAATCTTCCTAGAAAATAGATCAAAAATTGATGAGTACTTCACTATAGAATTATTTATACTAATAGACTAGGGATTCTTGGACTAATAGGCCTAACCCAACTAATCTAAAGCTAAAAGAGGCTTAAACCTAATATTTTATCAAAAGATCATATTCTAGTCATGTGACTATTTAAAACAAAAATAACATAAAACATATGTCTAACAACTGAAACAAATAAATTAAAAAAAACTAAGAAATGCTCCTACATCGTTCTCCCCCTCTTGAAATGATGCTCATGTCTAAGGCAAAAATCTTTGAAACCTCAACATACATCTCTGGATCAATTTCTTCAAATCATCTTCTAAAACCTAAGCACTTTCAGTTGTTGACTTACCCAACCATTTAATAAGGAAATGTTGATATTGAACCCTACGCCTTAATCTAACTTCCTTGACATCAATCACCTTTTGAACAATATCATATTTTTTTAGAAAATGACTAATTTGCTCTACAATAGGGTTGATTTCCTCATTAAATCCTTTAAAAGGATACAAATTAGCTATGTTAAAGATGGGACTAATTTATAGTCTAGTAGGTAGCTCAATTAAGTAGGCATTAGATCCTATTTTCTTCAACACTTTATATTGTCCAAATTTGTGATAAATACCTTTAGGGAAACATTCTTGCCTCAGGTGCACTAACACCATATCTCCTTCCTTATATTCTTGAGCTCAAAAGTGTTGATTAGCGGCTGTTGCATATAATGCATTGTTGTTTTTCAAGGCTTCCCTATCTTCTTTATGAACTTGTTAAATATGTTTAGCAAAGGTTATTCCATCATCACTCACTCTTAACTTCTGGTCGTAATGGTACCAAGTCAAACACATGTTGTGGTTTCAACCCATAGGCTACTTCAAAAGGAGTTTATATATATATATATATATAACAACAAATGAGTTTAAGAAAGGTTTTAATACCTCTATCATAACCCTTATGAATGTACTTAGTGCATTAGAGAGCCCAAAAGGCATGACTAGCCACTCATAAAACCCATTAGGTGTCTTAAAGATAGTCTTCCACTCATCTCCTTCTCTCAATCTAATTTGATGATAATTGCTTCTAAGGTCAATCTTTAAATTTTTTTTGCACCAGCCAGTTGATTAAGCATGTCTTCCAATCGTGGAATGGGAAATCAATCTTTAACTGTAATCTTATTTATAGCATTGCTGTCTATACACATCCTCTAACTCCTATCCTTTTTTGGTGCAAGTAGAGCTGGGTAAGCGACTCTTGCTATCTTGGATCAAACCTTTTTTAATTAACTTTTCCACTTGCTTTTGTACTATAGTTTTTTGTGCTGGAGGCATTTAGGGATGGCAATGGGCTAGCTCATAGGCCTAGACTCAGGTATTTTCAATTGGGTTTGACCCTAGGTTGCCTAGGACCAGATTGGCCCAAGGCTTAACTCTTTTAAGCAAAACGATATCGTTTTATTTAAAAGAGTTAGGCATTGAGCCGATTTGGGCTTAGGTAACCCAGGCCCAGACCCAATTTAAAAATTATGTTATTTACACTTTTTGTTTTAAAAAATTTGACAAGATCAGCCTGTGCCATCCTTATAGGTATCCTATATGCTAGCTGATTCGATAAACTTGCTCCGGGAACTAAATCAGTGGCATGTTGAATGATTCGATTAGGTGGTAACCCTTGTAAAAATCATCACTAATTAATTCTCTAAATTCTTTCAACAGCTGTTGAATTTCAAACAAGTTTGTACTTAATTTTTAACCTTGGGTAGCTTGTACAACCTTGCTTACCAAGGCATAAATTACTCCCATTTCCATGCTCTCTTCTTCAAATTTCATGGCTAACACAATTCCATTCAATTTGTCACCCTTAGATAGATGGATAATGTTGTTTATTTCTTCTTTGAGGGGGTGTAGTGTATATCTTTTAACCCCTTTATAAAAAGGATAGGTATTAGGCTTAGCACGATGTTCTACATCATTATCATACAGCCAAGGTCTCCTCTATAGAATATGGCTAACATCTATATATAGGTACAACTTCACATAAAACTTCATCCTCTAAGTTTTATCCCATAATAAATTTAACAACATATATAGTAGTAACAAGAACTTCATTACCTTTTTTTAGCCACCTAATTTTGTAAGGGTGAGGGTGCTTCTTAGTTTGCAACTTCAACTTCTCCATTGTATCGTTAGAGATAACATTCTCCATATTGCCTCCATCAACAATTGAGATACAAACCTTGCCTCCATAAAGAACACGGGTTCTAAAAGTGCTACGTAGCATCCTTAGAGATAACATTCTCTATGTTGCCTCCATCAATAATTGAGATACAAACCTTGCCTCCATAAAGAACACGGGTTCTAAAAGTGCTACGTAGCCTCCAATCTTCTTTTTCATCAAGAAATGTAGTTGTCATTACTCGATGAATAACCAAAGACTCTCCTACAACAGGGTAAACATTTACTTCGTCTCTTTCATCATTGTAATTATTATAAGTAGGTTCCAGGAACTCATCTAATTCTTCTCCTTCAGCCAAATTGACTCTTCTTTGTGGGCATTGATAAGAACTATGTCCCTTTTCTCCACAAGTAAAACCACGAATTTGTGACCACTGCCTTATTTTGTAGTACTAGGACCAGAGTTGCCTTGCTATCCTATTTTCGCAACATTGTTGCCCTTGTCATCTCTATTAACCTGAGCTACATTTCCCCCACTCTTAATACATTGTGGACCATTGTTTCTTCCACTTTTAAGGGATGTTTGCTCACTTTTAAATCCTTGGATAATATCAATGGTAGTTTGTGAAGTAGCCCCAAGTCTGCCAAATATAGGTTTCCTATCACCATAATGCAACATATGTTTCTCTACCATTAAGACATATTTTCAAGCATCTTCAAGGTTGAACAAACTGACCACACCTATCTCATCTTTAATAGATTGGTTTAAACCAGCAAGATAACAAGAAGCCATCTACTCATTCATTTCATTTAAACCAACTTTTAGAGATAAGTCATTAAACTCTAGAGTATACTCTTCGACGATTTTAATATTTTGTTTCAATGAATGAAACTTTTCATATAACTCTATGACATAATCAGTAGGTAAAAATTGTTTTTTTTTTCTATTTAGCCTTCATGTATTCCCAAATGCAAAATTTGGGCTTACCTTATCGGGCTTATTGTTTTTCTACTCTCTTCCCTTCTGGAGTGTCTAAAGGTGTGACCACCTTTTAGATTCTCCATTTGGGCTTTCACGAGTAGTTGTTGTTGTATTGCTTGTACAACACGTGACAAATCTTTAACCATTTGTCTTAACTTAGCCAACTCATTTTGTTGCCTTTGATTTCCTCTACTACCTCTACCTCTACCTCTACCATGACTAACCATGATAAACTAGGCTCTGATAGCAACTTGGTGTAGTATAGGAAAGATTCACAATAAATAATTGAAAACGAAAGTAGAGAGCTTAGGGTTGAATGATAAACTAGGGTTCAATTGTGTTGGAATCCTAGTTTAAGAGAAAATCTTCTTAAAAAATAGATCAAAAATTGCTAAGTACATCACTTTAAAATTATTGATACTAATAGACTAGGGTTTCTCATACTAACAGACCCACTAAAGCTAAAAGAGACTTAAACCTAATATTTTATCAAAAGATCACATGCTAGTCATGTGACTACTTAAGACATAAAATTTAAAACAAAATAACACGAAGCACGCGTCCAACAGTCAAAACAAATAAATAAAATAACTAAAAATGCTCCTGCATCAATATATTAACAATAAACAAGAAAAAAGAAAGAACAAAATAATATTAGTTTATTAGGGTCAGTCCCCTGCTAACTAGCAAGAGAAAATAACATAGAAAAACATTGGAAAAAAAACCTCAGAAAAAATTGATGCCAACTATCATAAGAATCCCGAAAGATCTTAATAACCATATTAAACAAAAACATTCAACAACATCATAAGGATTTTACGTGAATTTCTCTAAAACAACTTCTATAATCTCAGAAAATTCGAATTCATCAAGCAAAATTGCCCAAAGAAATTCAACATCTCGTAAAAAACTCCTATAATCACCATGATTTATCTCGATCAACTCCACAAATCACACTAAATTAATTATTGTACCTATTTCTCTCAAAATCGATTCAACAAATACAAAATAACATAAATAGTATATGAAACATATCTTAATTCGTTGAAACTTTAAGAAAAATAGGTTGAAGTTTGGTTTTTGCATCAAAGAAGACTGAGAGAACATCACCTACAAAAAAGAAACAAAAGAGAGAGAAAAATGGGTTTTTTGAGATTCTACATATGATTTTAAACAGATTTAGTGCAACATGGGGGGCAACACAAACATGTTGGGCTTTAACATGAGTGTGTTTGGTGGAACGTGTTATGATAAGCTAAACACATACTAGAACATGAGCATGTATCTAAACTGTGTTCTTCATAAAAACAAGTTGACAAATTACACAAGTATGTTAGGGCTTAATATAGTCGTGTTGACACTAAAAATGAAATACTTGAAAATTTTACATTGTCACTACCATGTTAGTGGTCGTATATCTCTTTGTAAATTTTTAAAAATGAACTAACAAGAGTCAAAAATTGACATGGTTACCAATATAGGCTTGTTGGTGCCTTTGTATCTTTTTGTTTCTAAAATAATTTACCTGGTTTAATAACATGGGTGGGTAGGTGGGAGTGTAGGTCACTTATAGTGCTTTTTCAGTAACATGATCACCAACACAGACTTGTTGGTCTTCGTATATCTTTCTAAAACTTTTTAATAGTTCATCTTTTTATGGAACATGACCAAGTTTTTAGTTTATATGGGTGTGAAAAGAACATGTGCATGTAACTCTCTGTAAATTTTATACTTAACCAAATTTCCATATACCTTTAAATTTCTAAATCAAATAACGTATCTAGGAAATCAAAGACAAAAAATAACATCCATGATATTATAAACCAAGCAAAATTAAATATTGAACCAAAAAATCTCCACAAATATACATTTATTATGAAAAATAAAACTTATAAACTAGAATGAAAGCTAACTAAAACAAGATTATCGATTAAACTCGAGTTGCCTCCTAAGAAACACTTGTATCAGTAACTTGATATTCCCACTTCAACTCAATATGGATATATAATTAGTAGCTTGCTTCCACTTGTCTTCCTAAACAAGGGCTCATTAGTCTGTAAATAGGCCACATGATGTAATATAATAAGTACATATGATATAAAATTATTAAAACTAAGTAAATCCGCTAATGAGTAATAAACTATCAATATAACAAGGTATAATAAAACTCCATAGATTATTGATTGACTTTAACAATAAGTTCTGTTAGAAGCATGAGCCTTTTGTACTTAAGAATACAGTTGATATTTCCTCGACAGTCCCCTTTTTTGACTCCTCCTCTTCATCTTCCTCTTTGTCCTCTTCCTTCTCTTGTTGAACATCAACTTCCTCCTTTTATTCAACCTTTAGCCCATCTCTACTCCTCAAACTTTTAGCATTCATTTATCCCCTCGAATTTAGTTTCGTGTATCCAAATAAAACATATGGCTGCTTTTTAAAAACAACTCAACGAGCTGTCTAGTTGAAATTATTATATTGTATAGGTTAATACCTCTTTAGTTTTATGGAGGGTATCCTCAGTTGTAGCAATGGTTTTTAGGGTTTGGATAATTACTCCACCATGGATTGTAAGTATTACTATATGAGATGTTTTGAGGCCAATCCCATGTTTTGAGGCCAATCCCCCATACAAATTGGATACTCCTACATAGAGTTAGGTGCTCAAAATTCATTATTTGGGTGTCCATCACAAATGTCATAATACATCATAAATATCCGTTAAGCTTCCAAACATATGTTACCATGCCTCTCGTTTCAAACTTCCATTATCGCCATAAGCGATGACATGTTATAATTCCCTAAATAATATTGTCCTCTTCATCTTTCCATTATGTTTGGTAGCTATAATAATGAAAATTTAAATCCTAAAAATAGGTCATAAACATAAGATCAAGAAAGAGAGTTCTAAGAAAAATAAATAAACTCAAAAAGAAAATAAATCAAATCCCTCATAAGACTTCTCATGCAATCATGACTTCACACATCAATTTACTATAAAGTTCATTATACCATGTAAATTTATTAATTGTGCTAATATCTTTTTCAAGATTATTAATAACTAATTCTAGTTCAATTGCTTGAAATCTCTTTTTAATTAAAACTCAGAATTGCATTAATCGATTTATGAATTTCACTATTAGGTTTGACCCTATTCCAAAAGATTTATGTTGAGTTATCGTTAGGTTTGCATACAAATCATTTTAATTATACTAGATCTATTTATATAAATGACTTATCATTCTCAATTGTAAGAAATCACCATGAATCAACATATCTACAACATTAATTCAAGAATAATAGAGAACACATAATTGAATCACAATAAAACTAAATAATAAATTGAAATAAAGTAAGATCACTATACAATCCATCTCAGTTCATCTAGTCCTAGTACCAAAAAGAATTTAGTTCTCAATTATATCCAATATAACATCAAGGCTACAAAGAAAATAGAAAATCAATGAATAACATTATAAAATCCCCTTTATCTTTAAAAACTTCAGTTTAGATTGATGGAAATATACTCAAAAAGGGTTTCCCTTTTTTTTTCATATTTTATGTCAACTTAGGGTTTCCAGTTGTGTTTTTTAAGCTTCCTTTATATTTCTGCTAATCAATTTTGACTTTTAAAATTTGAAATTTGAATTTTGGGGGATACATGAGCATGTACTTTAAACAAATGCTTAAATCGTTTCTAGAGCTAATAGTGCATGAACATGACTGTTTACTATCAACACGGTGTACTTATCATTAAAAACATGCATTCTTCTCATCAAAACACGACCATATGCTTACTATGGACTTTATAACTTAGTCAAAACCATTATAAATTATCCTAAACTTGTCTGGATTTGTTCCTTTTGCTCAAAATAAGTGAATTAGACCATACAAACAAAATATGAACAACTTAAATACCAAAAACAATAAAAATAATCAAATAAACAAGCAAAATGTAGTACTATAAGCATAAATATATGACCAAATCAAAATTTATATGTTAAACTTTATTTTATATTGCAACACAAAAAGAAAATATTCTAAAATTAACTAGCTAATATAGAAGAAATATATTCTAGCATAGTAAACCAAACAAAAAACATATATCAATTTGGGTAAAATTTATTGGACCCCCTTATGGTTTGACATATTATCAATATACCTCTTGACTTTTAAAAATTGTTAATAACCTCCTATAATTTTGGTTTTATATCACGTGTCCCCCTATCTTCAACTTTTGTTATAAACTAGAGCTACAAACGTCAAACCAATGTTGTATAGTGCTACGTATGGTGTCTCGTATAATGCCACATAATGAAAATGATGTCATTTTAGAGTCTGCAAATAAAGTTTAAAGAAAATTTTGATGATATTAATAAAATTTTTAAAAGTCAGACGCATATTAATAATATGTCAAACCACATAGGGTCTAACGAATTTGGCCTTATCCTTTTACAATAGTTAAAGAAACATAATATCTTTATATGTTAAATAAGCATTTTGGTTGATTTAAAATTTGTCTCAACACCACCATATGTGTTTATGACTTGAAAAACATGTTAATCAATGTTATAAATATTATATATGACCCAGTACCAGATTTAGTTCTAACATGATATGATATTGGTATAGGTTAATACTAGATACCATTTTAGATAATTTTTAAAAATTTTAAAATAGTACCTAAATTTTATAAAATTGGAAAATAATAATTCAATGTATTGTGTTATATAATTTTTATAACCTCGTTTTACAATTTTATAAAAATATAATTTGATGTAACAACTTTCTCTTTATTTTTGTTAATATTACTCTTTATGTATTTCTCACATAAACAATAATCACAATTAATATAAGAAAACGATAGTTTAATTCTCGTATAGATATAAAACTAAAAATAATAAAAATTACTTAAAATGATAAAAAATTACTTAAAATGTATAATTTACGTCATATAGTAAAGAATAATTACATCAAAACATCATATATTAAGGTCTATAAGCATTACAACAAAAGTTCTTACAAGTGAACACAACTAGACAAAAATGAAACTCAAAACAAATACACTTTCAATTAAAAGTTTTATATTTATATTTATAAAATGTAGAATCTAACATATACATCAAATATAAGATAAATTAAAAGAAAAGAAAAAAAATTCAAAAACATGGAACTTTATTGAATGACATATGCGTTTAAGTCACCCCAATTTCAATTTTTAGTTAGTACAAAATTTTCTTTATTAAGAGGAGTTGTAATTTTACCATCATCCGAAATTATTACATCAAATGATATGTTTGTGACTGTGAGCAAAGGAGGAACCGAGGGACAAGAGAGCAAACTTTTTTGGTAAGCCCACGAGGTGTCTTAGGAGGGTCTCAACTTATGAGAAGGCGCCTTTAAGTCATCCACTCTCAGACTAATCCCCGCTCGCATCAGGTCAGCCCGTAAAGGATAAAGTGCTGGCCAAACAGATTTTTCCATTTCCAGGACTCGAACTCGTCATCCGAAATTATTGTATCAAATGATATGTTTGTGACGGTGAGCAAAGGAGGAACCGAGGGACAAGAGAGCAAACTTTTTTGGTAAGCTCACGAGGTGTCTTAGGAGGGTCTCAACTCATGAGAAGACGCCTTTAAGCCAACCACTCTCATACTAATCCCCGCTCGCACCAGGTCAATCTGTAAGGGGTAAAGTGCTGGCCAAACAAATTTTTCCATTCCCAGGGCTCGAACTCGAGACTTCTGGTTAAGGGATGAGAGTGCTGAACCACTCACACCAACCTATTTAAGTACAAGAGAGCAAACTTGGGAGAATACGGATGGAAAAATAGGGAGTGCTGCACTGGGCGACTAGTTAGGTTAAGAAGGTAAGAGTATAATTTTATTTTTTTAAATTTGGTGCCTAAACTATTTTACAGTTTTTAAATTTCAAACTGATAATTACCGGCTAATACAAAAATGGAAATAGTACTGATTAATTTGCATAGTATTGGAAATAAAAAATAATTTAAATTTTTTGCTAATGAAATAAGTTTTTAATAAAATTAAAATACAATAAATAAAATTAAACATAACATAAGAAAATCTACTTTAATTTATTAAAGATAATATAAGAAAATCTACTTTAATTTATGTTTATAAGTAAATAAACTCTTAACATTTTACCCAAAAGCAGCGGGTATAATTCGCACCTCCTGTTGCCCTAGCCTTGCCTAGTCTGTTGACAGTGTACCCCCCTAAAACCCCAACTCTCTCCCCCTGTCTTCCCACCCAAAGTTTTAATCTTGAGTCGAAAAGAAGATTTGCAGACATGGAAAGAAATGCTCCACAGCCATTAGCAGAAGACCGGTCCACCTCTCTTTGCAAGGTTTCTACAGTTAACGAATCAAAGGTTCAATCTTTGTCTGTTTCTTCACAAAGTGAACAATCGCAGACCATTCAAGAAAATCTCGATTCCAGTTCCTTCAAGAACGATAACTCTATCTTCTTTGAATCCGAGAACTCTTCTGTAGCGAAGATGGAAGTGGGTTTTGAACAGAATCAAGAATTGCTTGGTTCTGTGCCTACAGAAGACATGACTGTGGAGGATTTGGCTTCTGGGTCTTTTGAACGTGACAGGGACAGTGAAGGCTTTGTGAAAAAGGTCGAGAACATCGGCATGCAAGTGCAAGAAACAGAAAATGCCGTGGTTGAAGGGGCTGGTAGTGGCTTGAAAGAAGGAAAAGACAAAAATTGGGTGGAATGTGAATTGGGTTTCTCCGGAGAGCAAGGAAGTGATAACAAAGAAGTCTATGGAGGGTGCAAAGTCATTGAATTTGGAGTTGGTTTGGATAATGATGTGAATAAGGAGATTATGAAATCGAAAGAATTAGAAAAAGAAACTTTCTTGGAAGCCAAAAAGAAGCAACTTTTAGCGGGACTTGACGATGGATCCATTTTCAATGTCAAAAATCATGGGGAAAGTGTTGCTGGTTTTCACACTGGTGCAGAAATTTTCGGGGGTCTGAAGGGAATCGATATTTCAGTTAGAAAATCCTTGGAGATTGAAGTAATTGATGATACAGCATTGATCAAGCCAGTTGCAGTCACCAAACAAGGTAACGCAGGTCCAAAGATGTCAGAGAGGAACGAAATGAAGAACGAGAAACAAGAAGTTGATGCTAAGGGAAAGAGACCACGGAGAAAGGGAAAACATGCGATAAATGTTTCAGGGACAAGTGGATCTCAAAATGCTAGCGTAGTGAACGGGAATCAGACGAAAAAGATGTACAGTAGGAAGGAGATGCAGGCCCTCCGGTTTGTTAACATTGTGGAGCAGAGGAAATTGTGGGGAGAGATATACAGTGGGCTTGGACAGGCTGTTTCGAAGGAATATGATGACTTGGCGGTCTCAAAGTATGACAAGAACCATCGTGTGAACTTTGATCCTCACCACAGATTTGGAAAGAAGGAACATGCCCCCGATTTTCTCAGTAAGCTCTCTTAATCTATTTGTGCATGTGTATGCGTGTGTTGATCTTGCTTCTGTGTGTAAGAACTAAATTACTTCACTGCTTCACTCATTGCACTAGTCTTCTGTTAAATATTTGCCTTTCTGAATTTTGTTTTCACTTTGTTGCGAAGAGACTAACCCTGAACTAGTGTACCTTGTTACATCTAAGACACGTTCAAGTATGGTAGGCAGTGGAGTGGTATTGTAGACAAATACATAAACTCTTTTGGTCATTTTATTGTTCTTGAAACTCTAAGGCCATTATCTGTTTAGCCTTTGCCTGTATCCGCCCAGATAATCTTAATGTTTGATATGTAAGCGACTAGCAGAGGAAATGGCTGCCTTTTTCTTTCTTGTTTCTTGTTTTCAAAACTTTGTTTCATACTTTCATTGTTTCTGTGTCCGGCATGATTGTCAAAATATGCAGATTTTATTGATTCATGGAAAAGTACGGGTGTGAGAAGCTTGAGATTTTCTCCTTTGCTGTAACTATTCCCAGGCTTACTTTTTGGTGTTAGAATTTGTGCTACAAGTTTGTGCTAGTTAAAATGTTTTGAGCCCAGAAAAGGGAGGTCCTCAGATGGCAGTATTGTTAGTGAATAGTGAATTATAATTTGCTGGTAGACCTTATAATTCGAATAACCAACTTGAATTGCTATGATTTTGGGCTAGACAGAAGTTTAGGATTGGAGATTCTGATGGCCCTCTGGAATGGTGCAAAGGTTGTGCTCTGATTCTTGAGAAATCTTCAGATAATATATCTGCCGGTTGAATATTACTTGGAATGGAGACCAGTTGCCCTGGATTCCTTTTAGCTATAAGAGAATTTTTGAAGTAGATGCAATAATTGATTGCTTGAATGATGGTTGAGTTTCCACTTTGGTCGATGAGATTATGTTTCAATGAAAGCTTCCCTTTGGAATGCCTGGTGGTAGAGGCCTCATTGATTCGGTATTTATGTGTGTGAAATTTTTTTATTTTTATCAGTTATGGTTTATATCTCTTGGTGGTTGATTAAGTTTTAATCTCACTTTGTAATATTTAACTGATATAACAGCCTATTGGGCTAGTTTAAACTATTCTTCTGTGGGTGGCTGAACTGCAAAAATGGGTGGATTGGAAACCTTTGCTGTGTTGCAACAATCATTCTTTTTCTTTTATGTTGTCTTGGATTTTCTTTTATTGGGGGAAGTGGAGGGTTCTGCATAGAAGAGCCTATGCATGAGTTTCCACTCTATTATTATGCCACTTCACAATCTTCGCCCTGTTTGAATCCCTGAAAATGGTGTCTAGCTCCTTTCTGTAGGAAAATCCCGGTGTGTGCATCACATGTACACGGTTCGGAAAACAAAAAAATTTTGTTTCGGGACCTTCCCGAAAGCCAGGATCCATGTGTCTATATAACAAAGTCAAACCATAACGACCAAAAGAGACCGTCTCT
>JANSVB020000096.1:154612-167042 GCA_025504935.2 Erythroxylum haughtii
GACGTCACCTTTCCCTCAATCAAATGCGAACCAGGAGCAGAAACCTCGCGCATGCACCTCACTCACACCTGGCTCCTCCTTATTCCTTAAATCTGTAATCTCTAACTTCTTTTCCGTTGTTTTTTTTCCCCTTTTTTCTTGTAATGGATCTCAAGGGGTTCTTTTTGATGTCCCTTTTGGGGTTGAGCTCAGGTGTTACTCTATGACTGGTGGCTGGCCAGGGCTGATGGCAATGGATTAGCTGTTGCGGGGGTTGCTCATAGGGAGTAAGTGTTTGTTGGGTGATGTTATCTTTTGTTCTTTCTCATAGAATGTTAAGTTAATTCTTTGATATTTTCTACTTTCTTTCATTAAAGCTTTTTGTTCTTCCAAGTTTTCACTGTTGATTAGCCACCAAATTAAGCTTAGCTGATCTTTTATGGACTGTACCACAGGAAACTGGGGGCAAGAGTCTTTTGTTCAGCAGCAATTTCCAGAAGAATCAACACCAACACTCTTGAGACAACAGATTGCATCACAATCACAGTCACAGGCTTAATAAATAGATTCCGGACTCTTCAAAATGGTTTCTCGCTTGAGGTATATGCCCCCAAAATCGGTTAACTGGTTTTATTCGCGATTAGTTGATAGTTAAATATGAGCTGATTTAATCATTAGATAACATCAACTGATATTAAAGATGTTTGATAAAATTAACTATTTATTTAGTGTTGATATGTAAAATGACTTATGAAAATGTAATTTTTTTTAAAAAAATTATGAGAAGATGAATATTATATTTTTTAATATTTTGTTGAATATTTTTATAAGAATTTAGATTTAAATATTTAATTTTATAAAAATTAAGTTTATAATTTTAATAAAATAATAATAATAATAATCTAACGTTAAATTCTCTATTAATATGAATAATGTAGCTTGTTATATCATATTAGTATTTTTATATATATAATATATATGAATTTTATTATTTAATAAATTAAAATATTTATGATTATAGTATGATATAGATACGATATATAGTAGTTATATACTAAAAATATTAATCTGATACGACTCTTTATATTTAAAAACTTAATATTATGATATTTTTAGATGCAAACTAATATTATAACATTTGCTGAGATCTTGTTGATTATTTATTTAAGATTAACACTAGCAGCTTGTACAGATGTAAATGTGAAACTGTTAAGTTGAACAGGTTTGTAGTCATTTCTTGCTGGGATTTCCATATTACTGGAAAGACTATGCCACCTGGAGTTGTGTTGAAGAATCTTCAAAGGAAGATGTTCCAGCAAGAACATCTGGACATCAGATAAACAGTGCGTCATCAGGTGCAGGATCAAGCACTTCTCCATCAATATCAATAGATGACCTCCCTGCAAGAAGGATAAGTGACTTTTTTCTGCGTCTGGATTCCAACATTTTCTCGTTGGATCATATATTGCAGAACTTCTGCAGCACTACTAGCAAACATTCTCAAGCAGCAGCCCAGTCAGAAGACGAAAGTGAGAGCTCAAAGGCTTGCAAGAAGGCTAAGCCTGATCAGAAGAAGAGTAATATAGATGTGCAGTCAGATTCTGCTTCAGACAAATTCACTAACTCGAGCACAGGCGTTGTCACCAGAAGTATGTCTAGATTGAGAAAACTAGGGACAGTGGAGGAGAAAGGGTCATCAAACTATATCGTTGACTGTAAAGATCTAAGAAAAAAACCATCAAAGAAGCTTCCACCAACACCATCTTCCAAGAGCAAGTAGTTATAAGCTTTCAGTATCTAGAGGGATTAGAGAACCAGCAAGTCAGGGATGTCACCAGATATTGTTCCCATTCGGATTTCAGCGACCACATAAATTGGGGCAGTTTCTGAGACATTTATGATGAGGGGAGTAGTAGGATTAGGAGCTTGAGGGATTATAATTGTCAAATTTCAGCTATATTGAATTTCATTATTTTGATGAAGACCTCTAAGCTCAGTTCAACAAAAATAGATAAAACTAACCAAAAGAATGTCATCAGAATGTCATTTAGTCATGTCAAACGCCTTATGCTAGTTTTTATTGACCTACACAGGCAGAATGGAAAACATGTCTCAAATGAATGTGTTGCACATCTTCACTCATAGCAAATATTTATATATTGGCATAAACAGGAGAAAAAGGTTGAGGTCGACATTTGTGCATGAGTTCATGTTATTCCAGCTAAGCAAATAGAGAAATACTACACATGGCATAAGCCCAAAGTTTGCTTTCATTTCCTTTTCTATTGGAACAAGACAGTTGCTATCGAATGAAAATATTGTGTATTGGCTAGCAAACAGAACCCAAAAAAGAAAAACTTTTCGTTGGATTTTGGATTAGCCTATGTTTACAGTGACTTACAGACATATATGTCTGTAGTCCAGTAGCACATTTCCATAGCTACATAGCAACCCGTCTTTAACATGAGCCAAAACTTCTGGGCCCTATCATTTTCGCAAGAATCACGAAGTGAACCTATTTGGAGCTTCACTGCACTTCCTACCAATGTTCCATTCACACAGGTACTCTTCTACCCCGGTTGCGATCAAAAAACTGCACATCAATGATGAACAGAAACTTGTTAAAGTGAAGCTATGTACCGTATTTAAAGATTTGGAGCATCAAATCAAATTGAGTTGTACTGTTGTCTCTATAGCCATATCCAACACTTAATGAAGACTCTTAAAACTCATCTCCATCGTAAAGGTTCTATCCCAACATCAATGTGCCAGTGTGTTTATACATTCTTTCTGCAATAAATCTGCATGCAAGTGTGAGGTAGGTGGACATGAGTCCAACCACGCAGTGAATCATTCACCATCTTAACTGTCGTACTATTTGACTAGATGAGCATGAGAAACCTCATTTCCCTGTAGGATTGACAAAATTCTGAGACCTATTTATTATTTACAACACCTCATAAATCACATCAAAATTAGTTCCCACCAACTTGACCAGGATGTACACCAAATTTAATGAGCGAAGAACAGCATAGGAAAACGAACTGGTAAAATATTCACTTTCATTTAGAACATAAGAACCATGTCTAACGAAGCAAGGATGGGAAGGGAGGAGGAACTTGTGAAAAGAGAATTAATCATTGATCCTGCTTTTGTTATTTGCATCTGACCATAAACAAGATCCATCAGAATAACGCATCATACTTCACGATGACTCGGTGGTATTACCAAAACATCCTTCAGTCTTTCCATGATATTTTGGCACGAAGCTTACCAACATTTTAGCAGTTAAGAGGTTGGACATGACCATCAACATGAATTATATAAATTGACCTCATGTAGAAGTAGCTTTTTTTTCTCCATAAAAACAATCTGAGAGACCAAATCCAATTTTCTTGTGATTTATTTTAAAATTCCTAAAATTTATCTTCTATGTATTATCAGATGATTCACTTTTCTGCTTTTATAGTGCAGATTCCTTTGTCCACTGACTGCAATGGTGCCAGGCCGAACCAGAAAAGCAAACAAAATAAAAAGGTAAAGGAAAAATATCTACAATCCCTAAGCCATTAGGACAAGAATAGTAAATAATAAAGAAAAAGTTGGATATACCGATCGGACAAATGGTTGTTGTAATATCCAACCAAGCAATGGAATCCTTTGCAGGAAGACAGCCAATGTTGGCCAAAAGCCACTGCATAAAATGCCAATCACCATGTTAGTCATGAAAAATAAGCACGGTTTCGAGAAAAAAATTAGGCATAATACCAACAGACCTGAAGAGAACAATGAACCCATATGCCTCCAAAATCATACCAATAATTGGCCATCCTATGACGACAAAGAAGAAGCCAGCACCAAATGAAAGAGTTCCCTACAGGAAATGACAGCACAAGTGATGAAAACAGTTTATCAATCCAACAATCACATCTACGTCAGTTTGAACTGAGGTGAGTAGAAAAGGTCAACCGACCTTAAAATTTTGACGTTTCATGAAGAACTGCATTGTGGACTTTGGGCCAATTGTTAGACTCACTCCAGAGACAAAGAGGATCTGGTAAAAGTAACATTGGAAATATGGACATGTTATACCGTATCTCATAGGTTAATAACAACAGATCAAGTGAATAACTAAGGACATTTGCAGCAAGGCACTTACATTTCCCATTGCAAGTAGTCCCTTATCAAAGAAAAAGATAATACCCAGGAATGAGAAGAATATGCCAAATCCTGTCAATCCTAGCCCGATCTCTGTTTTTTTTTTTCCCAGTAAAAGTATTAAAACATGGAATAGCCAAGTGAATCATAAAACAAGAATAAGGAAGATAATGAGTTTCTCGCATTTTGGTGTGACCATATCATGGTGCATTGAGAAAGTAAAAGACTAGTTTATGGCATGGTAACAAGTAGAGCAAAATGGCTGCAGTTCACACCAACTTATGAGGTAGAAGATGCCTAATCATCAATTTTTCACTTTTATGTGTACAGTTTATCGAGGTATAATAAGATTTACCAGCATAAGCCTCTTTTCACCAACAAAGTAACTAGCTAGAGCAACACAACCTATATGGCTAATCAATCAACTAATTGGATAAAAGAAGACTACTAAAATAATCAAGTTTGATGAACAAATCACAGAAAGTGAACAAGAAGATATGAGAAACATTTTGAACAAAATGTTGCAATGCAAAAAAGGCAAACAATCACAGGCATTGGAAAAATGAGTTGTCAAAAGTTCCATCATTTCATTAAATCAGACACAACATAAAATTCATACAACAACAACATAAAATTCATGTAGTGTAAAAAATGCAATAAGGACACTCTAGAACAAGCAAAAGCTAAACCCAAGAGATACCTATACTACTGAAGTCATGATTCCAAATCTCTATTGCGGAGTTGCATGAATCAGTTAATTGCCATTCACCGTGAAAAGACAATACATATGTATGTATGTACATGCTTGTGTCTGTGTTTGTGTTTAAATAGGCCGTGGTGTTATACACGGATCATATATGCACATACACTCAATATCTAAGAAATACTAAATAAAAACACATAGAGTTCAATAGGAAACCCAAATATTGCAAGTGTCTCATCACAGGAAATAAAAACTAAAAGCTATGATGAGATCAATTAACCTCTGGATCACCAAGTATTTACCTCAACGTAGATTCAACATCCTAAAAGACTGTTCTAATTCAACGTTTGACCTCTTCTTCTCCAGCTTTCTACTAATTTTATTTCTTTTAGGCCTTTTGCTTCCTATTCATTTCTCATTAGCTGAAAATCAATCATAAAATTCCACCGTGCCAGAGAAAAACTTCTTCCTCTCTCAAATTCGAAATTTATGCATCGAATGGAATTATGCTTAAGTCAAGACGGAGGCGAAAACAAAAATCCGAAGATAATAGAAGAAGTGGAAAACTAATAAGTAAGGAAATCTGTAAATGAGAAGGAAAATTCAAATGAAAGAACTTACTTTTCCGATCGTTCATTTCGAAGTTAACCATATTTGGTGCAGAGAATAGAATTGAGGAATTTGCTCTCGTGCGCTCTGTTACTGCACCACCAGACAGCAGAAAATTTCAGATTAGGATGGATCCAAATCCAGAAAATTAAACGAAATCGAATAAAAGAAGCATCAGAAATAACTAGTTACCTCCGCAACCTGAACAAATTAAACCGAGGAAACCTGAAGAAGCGAAAAGCTATACGAATCGGTTGGCTCAAAACGAATAGGTGCTCAAGGTCAAGTTTTCTTAGTGTTTGTTGAGAGAGAAGTGTCAGTTACTCCCGATACAACTTTATTATATATCTACATAGTGCGTAAGGCTGTTTAAGCTTCAAATTAATATGACTTTGACTGTTTTTAATTCGCAGCTCCTCACTTTGCGAGTTTAAAGTGAGTCATCATTTAAAAAAAAAAGATAATATGTGATCCGTAACTTTTTAATAAAATAAACAGTTAAAAAATATTTACTTTTTAATTAAATTTGTATAATCAAGTATTAAATATTTTAAAAATAATCTCTAGGATAAAATTGCATGATAGTAAATTTCTCTAAATCTCATGTTTATATTCCTAGTTGTTATCAAATATTAAACACTTTATAAAATTTAAATAACTGACTTAATCAATGTATCAGGTCATGAGTCAGGTCAAGGCTGGATGGCCCGGCCCATCAGGCTAAGGGAATGGGCCAGGTCAAGGCTGGATGATCGGATGGGCCACGGTCAGGTCAAATAATTTTGGCCCATGACCCTGAAACTTCGGGTCAAGAAGGAGCTGAATCGGGTCAAACCAAAATTGACATCCTTAGATCTAATGTGATTTTATAAATACTTTTAAATAATAAAAACAATTTAGAATGAATAAAGTTACATATTCATCCATTTCACACTTTATTCCGTTCACAAAACAAATAACAAGAAAGTTGTACTGTAGGGCATGAAAATCAGAAGTAGCGTAGCAGCTGCGCATAGCGCATAGTACACAAAAGTGGGCTTCTCTTAGCAAAGAATAACATGTACAATTTAGCTAAAAAGGACAAACAAACAATGTATGTATCAGTATTGCAATAACTTTCACGTGTGCTCCGTCTCCTGTTGATCACCGACACTTTTTGGGGAGAACATCTGCATAAAGAATAAACTAAGATTAAGTAATGGTTTTTAAGTACAAGCAAGCACTGCAGCATATTCCAGGTGGGTCACAGACAACTTCACAGGTTTATACATTCATATCATCAAACTCAATGTCAAAGTATTCTTTCCTTCACATTATAGCTCTAAAGTGAATCTTATTCTATTTCTCCTTCCGCCCAAGATAAAGATTGATGTTTGTTACAATGGAGAATGAACAAATATGAACTTCAAGCCGCTTCTTTTTTATCAACCCAGCTCTCCTAATATCGGTGCAAGGCTAGAAGGCGACAGAAAGAGGGAAAGAACTATTTCTTGGAAGCCTTTCAAAGATTAAAAAAGAAATTCTATTAGCTATAATTTAGAACCCTCAAGGGTACTTTTACCATTCAGCATCTCTACCAAAAGTAGAATCAGGAAAGGAGAGACTAAGAGGACCAACCAAACCCAAAGCATCGGCCGCACTTCTGTGACTCTCCTCATTGCAAACAGCAGTGAACATATTCATTAAGATTTCTCGCTGCTCCACTTTCAAGTGCTTCCCCAGCCCTCGAGCCACCATCTCCATTTCAGGCTGCAAAAGAACATACATGTGCATACCAGAGCATAAGCTTCAATGGACTGACTTTTTTCTTTTTACATCTTACATCCAAAATCACATGTTTGTGAATGAATTTTGACTAAGTCAGAGTACACGGCCAATATCTTCCAACAAAGAAAAGTACATATGAAAAGCCAAACCAACATACGGATGAGTCTTCAGGGGGAAATGTTTGGAGAACAGGGCATATCTTTGACAATTCAAAAACTGCTTCCGAATGTTTGCCTTGAACTTCCAAAGCCTGCAATGGGCATGTAAATAGTATCATCAACTTAATTAAATATCAGAACACTAACCAAAAAAAGGTGAAAGTGCGGTCGAACAGAAAGATATCTTGGGAGTAAAAAATCATGTCTGACGGTTCATGATATGCAGAAAGGAAAGATTAAAATCAAATTTCAAAAACTCAATCAACACTCAAATACAACAAATTTGGGAGCTAGAAAACATACATATCAGTTTAGGATATGCAGAAAGGAAAAGTCAAACCTAGGTTCTGAATTTTCGGCATCACTTAAAACACAGTAAAAAGTAAAAACTATCCTCAAATCAGTTCAATTACTCCACACCATGTGTCCTCAAGCAACTCAGCAGCACCGAATCTAAGTCCTGAGGCATCAGTCACAAGGGAGCAAACATATTATCTCCATGTTCTCATAGCTTAATTGTTTTATCTTCATTTTTCCCTCTTCTGGAACAATTACACCCAAGAACTACAGCATTTAAGTCTATACAACACAATTCATGCACTCAACTCATAAGTTGTTCTAAGTTTCATATCACCTCCTTTTAAGCCATCTAAAGTTGCTCTAAATTGCCACCCTCCCTGTGGCACCTTACAAATATGGAGTTCAGGTAGCTTTGTAAGCATGGCAAATGCCAACTAAAAATTCAATTTTGATGTTCACGCATGAATTTGCCAGAAAGCTACTTTATAATATCTTCATTATCAAAAATGGGACTTAATGCACTGTGCAGGACCTCTTCTGAGAAATTCAGAAAGGTTTGTCAAGGTAGAGCCTTCAGCTGTGGACAAAATTTCTGTTAGGCATAGCTGAATAACCAACAATCTGAATAAACAAAAAGAAGTTGCTTTGCCTATTGATATTGAATAATGCCTGACCACATCTGAGATTGATATATCATAGAAGTGAAAACAGAAGCATAAAGTTCCAACACAGCAAGGATTTGATCTTTAAGAATCTGGCTGAAAAAGATAAATAGAAGTGCACATGCACTTGATTTACTGAGACACAATTCACGCTAACTGAGCATGCTGACAGATTACTGGGTTGAATTACTATGTCCAAGTTCAACAAATTACCCATGCTTGTAAGAAACATGAACGAGTGCGTGCAGCAACAGCTGCCAATACCATTCGTGCAGCACGAGCAATATCTAGGCCAATGTTTCTAGCAAGCCCGGCAATAAACTGCTGAGCATCTTCATTATCAATCTTAACATGTGTAGAGTAACTAGGGGCCCTGTAGGGTTGCAAAGTCCGGTATAACCATTACATACAAGCAAGGAAAATATAATGCAACATCAGCAATGTAATTGCTCATGAAAATCAT
This sequence comes from Erythroxylum haughtii, assembly GCA_025504935.2. NCBI lineage: Eukaryota > Viridiplantae > Streptophyta > Magnoliopsida > Malpighiales > Erythroxylaceae > Erythroxylum > Erythroxylum haughtii. The sequence continues at coordinate 163,412 of JANSVB020000096.1, forward strand.
TCTCACAAACCTACTACAAACACTTAGAACAAAGTCGATAGATGCACGGTAAAAAGAGTCACGCGTGTTTGTTGTGTCAAAAGTGGCCTGCACTCCAGATGTCCTGCATATTCGACGTAACTGCTCACCCATACAGAAAAAAGGGAAAAGGGCATTGTGTATTGAGAATCAGCAAACTAAACAGAAACTTATAACTGCATAATATAATTGCTAAAAGGAACAAAACTTAAAGGTTCTCCCAATTTTAGCAAAAAAAATCATTCATGCATAAGTACCCCAAAGGATGAACAAATGAATCTTGCAAATTCAATTTAAAAGACTCTCAAAGTAGCCCTTGCTATGATATTCCCAATTAAGCCAGACTGCACCAACCAAATAAGATAGAGAGCTCTATCAGTAGCCTTAACAACTATAATGCCCTTACACCTTTCAATGAACAGAGAAATTTTGAGAGGTTTACCAACAACATTCACTATGACTATACAAAACTCACAACTGTTTTCTGCTAATAGTTATACGAATTAAAATCACAAATGTATGGACAAGGGAGCAGAATGAATGAATAAGGCAAGATGAAGAGCATCTGGAAAAGCCAATACGCTAGAACTACTCTTTTATCTGAAAAACATCCCGATATTTTCGTTCATGAGATGCTATCTAACCATGGACAATTTATCCTTGCAAAATTATGATAAAACATACTAGGGTATACCCAAGGGCCTATACTAATTGAGACTATCAATTTACTAGACGAAGACCAAATAGATTAATATGATACTAAAGCCAAACCCCTTGTCTAAGAATAAGAAGCTTTGCAGTCCTCTTTAGCGAATGGCCTTAACTAGGACATGTGACACAGATACATAAATATGGCACGCATCATCCTGAAGCATAGCCAAAATGTGATAAGTCAAACTATAATAATTTTCTGTTTCTTGATTTGGAGTATGTCATTAATATGCAGGTTTTCAAAGTCACAAAATGTACTAACTTGAATTATATCTTCCTCCATGACATCCTTTCCGCTTGTTCTATTGTCCATTATTTCTGGAAATCAAGAGGGTGAGTTGCAATTTAAGCAGAGCGAAAACAACAAAAGTTCAGAATTTCAGAAATACATAATCCTTTTGTCTGCATGGGTAGAAGGTGCAGATAACTACTTGAAAGCAAACACAATAATAGAGCATAAAATAGCAGCAACTGCAACAATAATTTGTTGCTCACACACTAATCTAACCTCAAATGGCAGGTTGAAGTAGCTACAGCTACATAGTGAATATAATTCCATGGTATTATTATAATGGATAAAGCATTTTAAAAGAGTAACCAAGGTGGCAAATTTTTATGAACACCAAAGGAGTACATGACATTAAACCTTCTAATTTCCTGTCTTGTCAAAAGTCATCCACCAAGGTCACAGTAATCATCATTGTGCATAGAACATGTTTTGAATTTTACATATCAATAACAGCTTAGCACAGATTTAAACCTTATCATTTTGCCATAATCCATTAATCTGGTCATAAACACTCAATATGGAAGGATTGCCCGTTTTAACAAATGTCTAGTAATAATTATGAACATCAGTTTATAAAGGACTGAATCACTAAATATATGAGGTAATGTGAAGAAACATACGTCGAACCAATGTATTGACCTCCCTCTGATACTCCTGCCGATCAACAATTAAATCAGGCTCATTTCCTACTGAAACCGGCCACCACTTTGGCAGTTTGGTTTCGTTCCGGGAATGATACCTTCTCCAATCATCATTCCTCAGACCTGACCCGAGAAGACCCGGGGACCACAGAGGATTATCCCAGATCGGGAAGTAACCGTTTTCCTTACTTATCTTCTTCTTATTCATCATCATCACATCTTCACCGTCACTCTCTCTCCTCGCTACAACAACCTCTCTCCCTCCAAGACTCCTGTCTCTACGAACAACGACACCACCATTCCCCTTCCCAAACCCTAACCTACGCCTAAACCCTGCGCCTAAAAACACCATGAACCTAACCGCCGAAACCAACACAAACCCAGACAGCAACACAAACCCCGTGAACTGGATAGTTGACTTACGGCAGGAGAAAACAATCCGGCGGTTTTCATCGAAACTAATCAGCGTGGTCAAGTCATGATAGGCGTCGAAGGCGGAGGAACGGAGGTGGTGGAATTTGGAGGAGGCTAAAGAAGATATTTGGTCAACGTCGAGGACTAATTGGAGGCTTTGACTACTTGTGGCGGCGGCGTCGGAGTCCGGTGAGGGTTTGCCGGGACTGTAACTGAGCTTCCTTCTCTTGGGAAAGTCGTAACGGCGGCGTGAGGAGCGGCGGCGGCGGACGGAGAAGGAGCTTTGGGGGCATTTACATATAGTGAAGAGTTGAGGAGAGGAAGCGAAATAGGGAAGTAAGGAGTTCATATCAATTGTTTATTCATTAATCATGTGTTTTGTTGGCTCCTTAGACAGATATAAATAGTACTGAGTGTCGTCATCATCGTCTGACCTTATTTGCTCCAGAAATGGTTGCAGTGGGAGTATTTCAAGTACATGGCTGATATTGTGATCAGAACATAAATTGCAAGTTCCGATGACGAACTTGGGCCCTTTTAATGCCTACAGCAAGACTTGGCTCCCGTCCTGCACTCATGTCCCCAGTCCCTTTGTTAGCAAGCAATCGCTAAACCAAAAATGAGTTCCAAACTCTTTTATTTGCCACCATTGTTTATTCCTACTCTGGTACTAAAATAATGCACGATTTTTTTTGTTTAGTAAAGTTTATCTATTAATTAAAATATTATAATTAATCAATTAATTATATTATAATTAATTAGTTATAATATAATTAATTAAAATATAATTTATTCGTTAGTTAAAATATTGTAATTAATTAATTACTTAATTAAAATATAATTAATTAAAAATTATAATTAATTATATTATAATTACTTAAAATATAATTAATTAATTAGTTACAATATAATTAATTAAAATATAATTCATTCATTAATTAAAATATAGTAATTAATTAATTACACTATAATTAATTAAAATATAATTCATTTATCAATTAAAATATTTTAATTAATTAATTACACTATTTTAATTAATTAATATATTGATTACAATATAATTAATTTTTATTTTCAATATTTTTACAAATCAACAACTATCAATGGTAATGATAATCATTTCTTTCTTTTAATCAACCATCATAATTATGATGATAATATTCATTCACATTCCTTACTATGTTTATTCTCATTCTTATTACCATTCTCTTATACGAACCAATCGCCCCCTAACTTGTTTAAGTTATTAGTTTCTTCTATTTTAAAATTTTATGAAAACTCAAAAATATTTTTTATTTTTTATTTTTTCATAATTTGATTTATTATCAACTAAATATATATTATTTTATTATTTAATATATAAATTATTAATAAAATTATAAATAATTTAATTTAATATTATATATTTAATTAACTAAAATTAATTATTAATAAAAATTATGAGTAATTTATTTAATTAAATAATTTGTTTAATTTTGTAATTAAATTAAATTAGTTTAATAATTATTAATAAATATATAAATTTAAAATATCTTCTAAATATATAATTTTTAAATAA
>JANSVB020000096.1:180717-201283 GCA_025504935.2 Erythroxylum haughtii
GTGCATTTTGGGTGAAACCTAGCTATAAGTGTAGGTTTTGTGAGTATTGTGATTGGGAGCAAATTTAGAGATTTATGTGATTTGAATTGTTTCAAGTGATCTTCTGTAAAGTTATAGAGGAAGCAATTATCTTTAAAATGAGATATACTATACTATTTTTGGATATCATAATTGGGAGTACTCCACCAATCTACGCTCACTGAAATTCGAGAATCAGAAACTGAAAGAGCTGTCTTTGAATGAGAGAGAGATTCGAAGAATATGCACTTTCTCTCTCTAACTTCACTTGCTTTGCATTTACATTACGGTTTTTATAAGTGTATGCGGTAGTTTATTATTGCCAGTCTAAATATTAATAAAAATATTATAGTTTCCAGTTCACGGGGGGTGGGCTCCTGTGAAATTGACGAGCCAATCAGGTATCGGGTTTGAATGTTATGTGGTGAGGTCAAAGCGAAAAATAAGATAACGTGGCCAATCAAAGCAGAGAGTGGGATTGGTGATGGAAACATATGAGCGGGTGATGGTGACTTTACCGCGTGTTTAATTAAATGAGAGGTTTTATTTGTATTATTTATTGCAGCTCGACTGTTTCTTTCGATTGAATTAGTTGGCGCCTCAGGGAGTTATAAGAGTTTTCAAGCAAAAGCGGTTGTACTCGTGTGTATTGACGATATAAAAAATTTAAATTATTGGTTTAATTTTTAATTTACTTAAATAATTCTAAAATAAATAAATAAATTTTTATTTAACAACATTTTTAATTAAATTTTAAGTTAAGAACAATACTTTTCAGTTATATTATAAATTTTTTAATTTATTCAATTTTTAACCAAATTATGATGGTTTAATATTAGTTTAATATTTAAAATTTTAAAATTTTAATTGATTTAAATTTCAATCCTAAAATTTGTATTCATTAGCTCAACCACAACCTCTTTTTTATAAGCACAAGGTGACTGTTTCTGTTTTCGTACACCGCCAGATTTATTATATATTTGTTGATTCAACGAAACTCTTATTCAATTTGATATTTTCTCATAAAATTTGTGTACACATATTTATTGGTTTTGAGAAATGTCATTTAAGTTGGACCTAGAATAAACATATGGTTTATTCATTAAGTAACATGGCTAATAATGAGAAATTTTTGTATATGTAATACATAGAAGATATTGCTCACTTTAAGAGGACCTATCGCCATGATTCATATATGTGATTTCTTGCTATATGTGGTATTGGTTTACATGGATCAAGTGAGAGAATGTAAGTTTTATGCTCATTATTAAGGTGGTCCATGTACACGGTGTATGTGCCCTACCCACTATTTTTGATTACCCATCTACCCGATTCTTCTTCTCTGTGATGGTCAGAGAGTATTGAGTGATTTTTTGTTGTCAAAACAACCTCTTCGAGTCCTATCCTCGCCTAGCAGCTTCTGCACCATCTCTGTTGCTTACGGAAGAGGATAGAAAAGCTCCAACCTGCACAGAAAAACATCCAGATCCACGGTAGAAGTAATGGTTGGAGGTATAAGTGATTTTGGTTTAAGCTTTCGCTACTGTTGTTTACATATATATATTACGGTGATATATATGTTGATTTCTGCATGTGTTTTATACGTTATGTTTTGTATAAAATACATGCCTACTGCTTGGTTCAAGTTTATATCACTGTAAACAGGATATTTTTGTCATTGTCACCATTTGTTCGTTCTGTCCACTACAACTAAATAAATTCTGTTTACGGGATGGAGGCAGAAATTTCTGTTCTGTCCACCACAACCAAACACCTTACTGTCTCCTATTTCTGTTCGATTTTGTCCTGTTCCGTTTCATTTACGGATATCATAAACAGCAACCATACGCATCGTAAAAGTTTATAAAAGGAAATAAAAAGAACACTTTTTATTTATTCAAATTAACCTGTTATTAACTCTAGTTAATTATTAAATCACTTTTTAGGAATGGGCAAGTAGTGTCTCTTTCAATAACAAAACCCTGATTTTGAATTCAGAACTGTGAAAGTCTCAAGTCCATTATATAGTTGTTAGGCTCTGGATTCTTCTTCCATGTTTTAACTGTTTCTTATCACTGTTGGAAAGATCATCGCTGGTTTCGTTGCTTGGAATCTTGGTGGAAGAGCCAGGAGGAAAAAGGTATTGGGTGTTAACATTTTGGGGCAGATCACTATTGATAAGAGTTAAAGTTTCGATCTGTGAAGAGCTTTTACCTTTTATTTTATAAATGTGTTTATGTGCGTGTTTCTGGGTAGCCGAAGAGGGGGTCTCATGATTGTGTGATGGCCCTGACATATGTGTACAACAATCTACGGAACCTATGGCCTTTGTCGATTTTTAAATTCGATGATTTGAGAGAATCAGAGCGATTGGTACAAAAGCTCTCGATACCTAAACATACCAAGAGATTTGTTTATGCTGTTCGTGATCGTGAATCTCAATCTGTTATTTATATACTATGTACCGAGAATTTGTCTGAAAGGTCTGCTATTGATGCGGAGTTTCTCATTAGGGAAGTTCGGCCTGAAGCAGTTGTGGCTCAGGTGGGAAATTTGGGACTCAGTGAAATTCAATCGGGGAAGAGTGAATTGGATAATTATAGTGATGAACCAGTTCCGACTTCTTCGTTTGGAGTGCTTAAACGATGTTTTGTTGATAAGATTACTAAAGACAAGTATGAAAGCTTGGCTGGTAATATAGTTCTGAGGGAAATATTTGGGGTTGGATTTCATGAGCATGTCTTTACTGCCAAGGATGTGGCCAAAGAGGTCGGTTCATTGTTCTTGGTGCTTCCGGCTTTTGTTGGAGAATCGGTTAAGGACAATTCTTCTTCGGGTGAGGTTAATGCTGGTAGCAAGGTTCAGAGTTTAGCTACGGGCCTGGTGTCACATAATGTTGGCTTGATGGTTTTATCGAGGCCAAGAGGGTTTTATCTCAGTGATGATGTGCAGTTACAGATGGTGAAGTTGTTATCTTCATGGATGGATGTGTCTTTGCCGAAACTGAATCCATCAAGTTCTGTTTCAGTGGCAAAATACCAAGAGATTCCACTAGCTAGCTCCTTCCAGGTTCCATCTTTTGCCAATTCTTTCTATCCATTGCTTATGGATCTACATAATATATTTCATGATTTGCCATCAATTGGGACGGCCCTAGCCTTTGCACAGAAGATGCTGCATGATGTAAGCAAGGGGGAAGCTGTGGATACTACAATTTTATCTGAAGTCTACACTTTCCGAGTTGCAGTTGAGGGGTTGAGGGTTGCTCTAAATAATGCTGGCCGGTTGCCAATCCCAAGATCAGGAAAGCTTGAGAAAGCTAAGATTGAGTTCTCTGAACTTCCGGTTCAGGATAAGGAGCATGCACTCCTTGCGCATGCCCTTCAGAGCCAGACAAAGAAGTTCAAGACTGTAGTTGCAGTAGTGGATGCCTGTGGCTTAGCAGGTCTCAGGAAACATTGGAATACCCCTGTACCTCCTGAGGTTAATGATTTGGTTGAGCAGCTTGTCTATAATTGTGAAAGTGATGACGAAGTTTCAGAAGGCACAGATAAGAAATGGCAATTTTCTAATAAACCTGTGGTGGCAGTTGGTGCTGGGGCAACAGCAGTTCTAGGAGCATCATCTCTCTCCAAAGTTATTCCTGTATCAACATTCATGAAGGTTGTCACACTCAAGATACCTGCTTCTCTCAAGCTTATGCTGCTTCAAACCCAGAGAACAATGGGAATAGCTATGAGCAAAACTCTTTTACCATCAAAAATCATCACCCCAGGGCTCGCAAATTCTGGAGCAAGTGCATCACCTGTCATAAAGACGGCTGTTTCCACCAATAAAATCAGGATGGTGGCTCACAACGTCATAGCTTCTGTGGAAAAAACCAGTTTTTCAGCTATGAGAACAGCATTTTATGAAATAATGAGAAAAAGACGGGTGCAACATGTCGGTGTCCTGCCTTGGGTGACATTTGGTTGCAGTATTGCAACTTGCTCAGGCTTGTTTATTTATGGAGATGGTATTGAATGTGCTGCTGAATCTTTTCCTGCAGCACCTTCAATTGCTAGTTTGGGTCGTGGAATACAAAGTTTACATCAGGCTTCTCAAATAGCAGGACAGACAGATGGCACCAGAATACAAAAATCTATAGAGTTACTGATGCATAGATTCTGGGTATGATTCCTCTCCTCCATTATTCGTAGACAAGTTGTTTCTCTCTCAGAAGTGATTGGGTTTTTATTTAGGAAATTTTTGTACATAGAAGTTTATACAACTGGGTAAAAAAAAAAAAAAAAAAAAGTGGTATCAGGGATTCTTGCTTTTTGTTTGGAATTAAGGTAGTGTCCTGATACTGATACAGCTATTCTATTACTCCATTTACAAAACCCTTGTTTATACTTGCTTTTTCTACTGGTCTCTGTGTTCTTCCTTGCCTAATATTTCAGACGCGGGAAGGTTAACCGAGAAAGCTACTAATTTGATACCATTAAATTTCAACTCGACATGGCGTAATCTTGTTGGTTCCGAGCTAACCAAAATTATTAAAATTGTCGAGGTGATAAGATAATTTGCTTTTTATTTGTATTGAATCCTTTTCCCCTATTATACATGTCCCCCTTCACATTAGCTTTGGAATTGTTTTTGAGATTTAAGGCAAATTTGTATAGATAAGATTTAATCATCGCGTGGTAGCCAGCGTTCCAGTTAAACTTGGAATTTGAAAGTTAAAAGGAATCGGTAATCCGATTCCTACTCTAATAAGGATGCGAATTTTATATATGTCTAGAGAACAATTCTTAACAATTACGCATCATTACTAGCAATACTTCGCTTCCAAATCTCTCTCCGTTTCTCATCACTAGATTTCGCAAAGCAACATAAAGTATTAATTAACATGGACGATCGGCAAGATCAGAGCTTCGCACTGCAAATCTGCATGGATGTGAAGTGTTCAGAAAGTGAACTTGACGATGATGATGGCGAGTCTCCAGATTCGGTTCTTTTCATCCTTCGTCCAAGCTCAGGAACCATCGATATATGGCATTCAGGAACAGAAGTCCGAACACAACTGAAACGAGACCCTGTACAACTTACAATACAAGACCTTGTTGATTCCGACAAGAGTTGTTCGACTCGTGGCTTACTGTCGAGTCTGTTGTTGCCTTTTCTCTCAGAATTCCCTGAGCTTGTAGATATGTTAATAAAAAATGCACTAGATCAAATTGGTGAAGGAGCTCAGAATGAAGATGAAAAGTGTTGTTGGACCGTCCACGTCGATGTTCTTATGGTGAGGAGATATTGCGGCCCACAAGTACGTGCAGCGGCTGTGAGGTGGTCAGACATAGAAAGTTTGGAGAGAATGATAGTAGAAGAAGAAGATAGGTGCATTATGTGTTTAGGTAAGCTTAAAGTTGGGTGGTGAGGTACTCGCACACTTTGCAAGCATGTCTTCCACCATCAGTGCCTTGTTCAGTGGCTAACTCTGAGGTATCGTTGTGCTCTCTGCCGCCACGAGATGCCTAGGCCTTCCTATTAGTCCAGATCTTCTATCTAATTTTATGGTGTCTTATTTTATCTCATGAATCTCAGCCATTCATTTATGTGAGCTCCGCGTGGGTCTCGCATAAATAAACACGGGATCCGCATAAATGAATGGCTAAGATTTATAGGACAGAATAAGACACCATAAAAATTAGACAGAGGATTCTGTACCGCCTTCCTATATACTACCTCGTGCTGAAGCATCGAATCATGAAGCCCCTCAAACGTACGAGACTGGTGATTATGAAAGATATTCTATTCAAGAGACGAATGGATTATACACACCCAATTTTTGGACTAACTGATATATAGTGGAGACATTGATGATGTTATGAAATCGATGTCGTATTGTGACATGGTACGAGCATTGCATTTATTTTGTTCCTTGAAAAGTATAAATACATGACAATTGTTCATCCCCTGCTAATTTTTTAATTTTGATAAATACTAACTACAAGATAAAATCTTCATAATAAAAAATAATTTTTAATTTATAAATAATTAGAATAAATTTAAGTTATAAGAGCTTTTATGTAATTTAAATAAAATATTAAATTTATATTCTTATTATTAATTATTAATAGTATAATATATTTACTTTAACTTTTGATTAAATTTATATTATTATTAATAATATAATATATTTACTTTAACTTTTGATATTTTCTTATTCGACATAAATAAAAAATTATGTGGTCTTTAATGAATATAAAAATATTATTATTTATAAATAATAATTTTTTAAATTTTAAAATTAATATTAATCGGTTAAACTTTTAAATAATTTTTTTTAAAATATATATTTTTTGTTTTTTTTGGTCAGGTATCGTTTCTCACATTGGAAGAAAGAGAGAAAAAGAAAAACAGGAATAGATTAATGGATAAAGGAGGCATCCTCTCCATCACAAATACTATTTTAGCTTGTGCTAGTTCCATGATATGGTAGCTTTTGACTTGGAAATCTATAAAGAAGAACTTGTATCCTTGTCATTGCAAACCCATCCAATCTAACATTTACAGAAAAACTACTCCCATCAACGGCATCAACTCAATTCGGATCATTTATCAAAAATAACTCTGTTTAATCTTATTAAATGCTCAAAATAAATTTATATTCTCTATCCATAATAACTCTGTATAACTCTATCTAATAGTCAAAATGACGTCGTTTTGGGAATTGGCTGTCCAACTCTGTCTAATGCCTAAAACGAAATAATTTCATATTCTCTATCCATAATAACTCTGTTTAACTTTATCTAATATTCAAAACAACGTCATTTTAGGCATTGACAATCCAACTCTGTCTAATGCCCAAAACGACGTCATTTTGGTCATTGGCCTTGAGTTTAGAAATTGTTCAATCCTGTCCAATACCTAAAACAATAGGGTTATTTTGAATAAAAGATCCGAACTCAACTTACAAAGCTTTTCTTTGCTTCCTCTTCCCAAAGCTAACAGTCTTTCTCAATTCCAATGCTTGTAAGCACAAACATCATCATGACAATCACTGTGGAAACTCAACTATAATGGTTTATAACTTCGACTTGTTCTTTGTTAAAGGGATATAGTTACTTGTTCTGGTTCCATTATAATTCTTTGTTAAAGGGATACATTTAGCTGATAAGCATCTTTGGAGCTGCATCACAAGTTTTTAGCTTATATACCATCCTATACTTCTAAGGATATTGCAAACTACAACATAAAACCAACACATCATTTGCAATCACACAAAACCCGAACAAAAACTCACATACTATTAAATCAAAACATATGTGGACAGTAGTTAGACGACTTACCTAGATGGACATACAGTCGTAGAGTACAAAGAAAAACGACAAGGTTAGTATGTTATCGACGCTCTAAAACACATATTATAGCCTACAAAAAAGGCAAATTCGTATTTAATATAATACAATATGATTAATTAGTAGGCTAAGAGGGCCAATACATTCATATTGCTCTATTGATTACTTGCTTTGTCAAACTAGGATAAAAGTCTTTCTCATGGCCTAAGACTTTCATGTGTTGGAGATTGTAAAGAAGAGTGATATTTTTAGGAATGATAATAGACTCATTTCAATAAATGATAAGGTATATAATATGATTACGCATGGAACAATAATAGATGCATTTAAAATATTTGATATCATGTGAGTTTCAATAGATTAATGAATATGGATCAATATGAACATATATGCATTGGTTTATTTTTTAATTCAGAGGTGTATAAAGATAAAGTATTTTGTTATGTAATATTAATGCATGTTGGTTATATTATATTGGGGAAGTCGTGACACTATATTAGAAAAGTGATAACAAAACATGTTTATGAAAAGTAATTGAATTTAAAGGGAGCTAATGGAATGAGAGAGACAGAGAGTCAACAAAAGAGAAAGAGTGAGATTAAGACTTCCAAAGTAAATGGGAGTGGGAAAGGAAAGAAGTTGAGGTTCGGTAAGAATTTAAATTAAATTTAAAGTTAATACTGAAGAAAATAAAGAAAAAAATTGCTTTAATATGCAAAAGGGAGTAATATTACGAGGAATGAAAGATTTTTTAAGTACAAAAGGTGTTTACATGGATAAGAAAACAATGAAGCAAATATATGAAAATATACTACTTATAAGGAATGAAAGATTTTTTTTGAAAGGCACTATAAATTACAACAAAAAAATGATACATTTCAAGTTATTTAAAGGAATAATGATAATCCTTATAGTTAGAGCTTCTAAGTGAGAATAATTTTAAAAGCTAAAAGTAAGAAGTTTAAGAAGGGTTTCAATGCGGAGGTTGAAAACATACATGAAAATCAAGCTTCGATAAGCACATCAAACAACATAGTAGAAACCTTATTGAATGCAAAGGAAGATCAAACCTTAATTAACATGACTCAAGTTGGATTGAGTATATAAACTTACTTTTTAAGGAGAGTTGTTAGTATGTTTATTTTTGTTTTTTATTAAACACCATAAAACATTCAATAATTTTCTTCTTTATGGTACTATTTTTTTTTTGAACTTAGTACTTAATTCTTTATAATCAAATGTTCAATTCTTTTATATATGATTTAATTTCATGATAAAATCTTCAATTTTTTTATGTCTTTTAAGATTTTTAACATATTAAATTTACATTAATAGGAACCATAAAAATAGTAGAAAATACATAAAACCATAAATGAATCGTTATAAATAAATAAAAACTAACTAATTAATTTAAATTAATATTATCTTCTACCACGATATTAAAAAAAAGGAATAATTATTCTCTAAAAAGAAAGAACTAAAAGGATACAAATTTGTAATTTTTAACATAACAGAAACATTCATATGTAAAGAACATATAATCAATTCCAAAGAAAACAATTCAGGACTTTTGTCGAATACATTATGGGCAGCCACATTTCAACTTAAAATAACAAAACAATGCTCTGTTTTCCCTTAGTTCAACAACAATAACACATATTTTGCACAATTCAACTATTATCATCACCAATTAACCCAAACAAATCAACAACAAACATCCCTCAATAACACAAACTCCTATATGTTTTCGGCTTCAATGACAGAATAAAATAAAAAGCTCAGCCATACTCACCAAATAGAGAGAAAGCGCAGGGAGAAGATTGAATCAAAATGTCACAAAAAAGAGGAGAAGATAGGGCAAAAATGAAGGTGCTTTAATGGCTTTTCAAAAAATGAAGGGGAAGGTAATTCTAAATGGTTCGCACATCTGTGTTAAAACAGATGCTGGGACAATGTCGTTCGTCGTCCCACAAACGACATTATCTTAGCTAAAAAAATTTTCTCATCCTGTTTATTTGGCGACGAAAATATATTTCGTCACCAAATGTCACCCATTTTGCTATGAAATTAAAATATCGTCACAAATTGTCCAACTCTTAAGTACCAAAATAATAAACTGTCGCTAATACTAAACCTTTTCATACAATTTTTTATTCTACTAAATGATTAATAAAATATATATATTATCATATATGGTAATTAACTTATTGTATTATTAATGTATACATATTAATTAATGCCCCCTATTATAATGATTTATTAAATAATATATATATTACTCTATGTGTAACAATAATTATCTAATTTTTATGGCCAAATTCCATATTGTAACATATAAATTATATATTATATATAATTATGTTAGGCAGAGGTGACAACGAATATAGAAATGTCTTCCTATTTGGCAATGATTTTTTGTTACTAACAAAATTGTACTATATTTCTTCTGAAAAATCGAAACGACATCGTTTACATTAATAAGAAACAACTTTGTTTTATATTAGGTTTTCATCACTACCATAATGAACCTCTCTTCATTTTTGTGTTAGCCATCAACAATCAAAACATGTTTATAAAAACCAATTGAATTTAAAGAGAGCTAATGGAATGAGATCAATGAGAGAAACAAAGAGTCACAAAAAGAGAAAGAGTGAGATTAAGACTTCCAAAGAAAAAGAGAGTGGGAAAGGAAAGAAGTCGAGGCCAAATGAGAATTTAAATTAAATTTGAAGTTAATACTAAGAAAAATAAAGAAAAATGTGCTTTAATATGCAAAAGGGAGTAATATTATGATAATTTTCTATGTTAATTGATTTGCGATTATATTTTTGAACAAAGAGGCTTATTCAATGTTCATAAACTTAACATATCTCTTCCTAATGTTAACATATGTTCTTTATGTGCTAAGGAAGGAACAAATATAAGCTAAACTTTGAAGTGTATTTTATTAATAAACAGTCGCCAACACTAAACCTTTTCATACAATTTTTTATTCTACTAAAATGATTATTTAAAAGTATATATTATCATATATGGTAATTAACTTATTGTATTATTAATTTATACATATTAATTAATCCCCACTATTATAATGATTTATTAAATATTTCATTATATATAATTTTTTCCACTTAATATTTAAATATTTCTCTACTATATGAAAATATACTATTATAATGATTTAAATATTTAATTTTCAGTAAATCACATTAGAAAGTGAAACAGCTAATAATATTATTATAAATAATTGCTCTAGAAGGCAGCCAACTTGAACTAGCTGGGTAAATGTCAATGGCGGTTCTTTTCTTATCTCATTGACAGTGATTTTTCCTTTTCTTTTATATGAATATCGCAAGATTGGTTTGACAAAATATATTTTTTTCTTAAATAATTTATTAAGCAAACTAAAAATATTTGACTAAATTAGCAATTCTTAAAAGGTTTAATTTAATAGTTAATTTTTGAATTTAATAAAGGGCAATTCGCAGGTTCTTCAATTTGTAAGAATCGGGAGAGGGTCGTTAATTATATGCAGCTTTTCTTTTTTACTTTATAAACATTACTCAAAATTTTGATTGTTTTGTTCATAAAAGAATAACCTTACTGATTATTTCAAAATTGGCTACCTTAATTTTTGAATTTAGTAAAAACTGAGTAGTCTAAATAAAAATTTCTTACGCTCCTGTGTATAATTTAATTTGAGCTAAATACATTTATTTTTCCAAGAAGGGGGAAACTATATTTTTTCATATTTTATAAAGTTTATCACAAAGTAAAACTTTAAGAACTTTGACAAAACGTAGCTACTGTGTTTGTTTTGATCTAAATCTTTTTGGGATGAGCATAACGTTAAATAGAAGTACACAAGTTGTTCAACAGGCAAAGAGAGGAAATGGTCGTGTTGGTAGGCCACACGCCACCCTCAATCAGTCGATCCATCTCTTTCAACTCACAATTCGATTAAACAAAATTTGAATTAGGGTAATTTTTAGGGAATAAGATCATCTGTCTAATATTACCTTATCTTATTCTGTCTCATAAAATCTTAACTATTTATTTTGTGAGATCAACGGAGATCCACGTGGGATCTATATAAAATTCACATAAATAAACAGCTGAGATTTATTAGACACAATAAAACACCATAATATTAGACAGAATATCTGGACACAACCTTTAGACCTTGTTTACATTTTTTTTTTTTACTTTTGAATGAGTCAACTTCAACAGATATCTTTTCAAGAACACAGCTCAAGTCCCCCGCTTCTTCTCAAGGGATTTTTCTAAAGATGCCATTCTCGAGGTGCTTGTCTTCTCAAATTGTTACCTTACCTGTTATCACATTAAAATGACCTTTTCTTGTTCATTGTAATGACCCATGCAACGTAATCCTGACCTAAACAGTGGGAGCATTTATGTTATGAAAATGACAATTTCTTTTTATTTTATTTCATATTCACCCCATGATGGGATTTTGTGCTTTGCTTGCTATTTCACAAAATTTCATAATTTAATCTAAGATAAATAAGATTTTTACATTATGTTTAATAATCATTTGCTGCTATTTAGAATCATAACCAATACTAATTGTTGAGATTAATATATGACATATAATTAGAAATTTTATGATATGAAAAATCAAATATAATTTTTTAAAACCAGTGAAGAAATTTATCATAATTTATAATTTTGTAACGAAAAAATTAAATGAGTCAATCATTATTTTTTTAATATTTTAAATTTGACACCATGTGTTTAAATTAAAATTGAAAAAATATTATTCATATTAAAACATAAATAATCTTATCTTCTGCATTAAATTTTAGAGAAATTTTCTATTTATAATTTATATAGTATTTTATTTTTTAAATTTTTTCGTGGAATCGTTACCCCTATTTATTCCTGTCTCCTTTTTTTTATGCACGGGAAAGTACAAAAACAGAAGACAAATTACAAAGTACGTCGGGAGAGGTTACCCCCGGCTAAGTCCTCCAGAAGGAAAGTGGTACACCGAATGGGTGCTATGTCAAAAAAGGTGAGCCCCAGGTTCAAATCAAAAACATGAGTCGCGAGCTAGTCCGCACACCAGTTACTCTTCTGGTAAGTATGTCGAGAGAGAACAACTCAGTTTCGGATCAGCAACTCATTGATACCTCGGACAAGAGGATTGAGAGTGAGAGAGCACTGCGGGCCATTAGAGAGGAGCTCAAGCACTACCATAGAGTCCAGTTCCAGCATCACATATCGGAAACCAAGGTTTCAGGTTAAGAGGAGACCCAAGTAGACACCTCAGAGCTCAGCCGTAATTGGAAAATATCGACCGATAAACTGAGCAAAACCACCAAGTCAAACACCATAACTGTCCCGAAGAAGATCCCCTATAATAGCCAAGAATGTGTCTCTGCAACATGCGCCATCCGTATTCAACGCCATCCGTATTCCCGTCTCCTTTGATGGTGAAGTATGTGATAAAGCCTCGAATTGAAAGCCCTTCAAAGACCTGGAGACTCCGGTCTTTCTTAACTTGCCTGTGTCAGCCTCATAACCTGTTTGATGGATACGGGAGAAGGACTTGAGTGTGCTCAGCTTCAAATTATCTTTCAAATTTTAATAATTGTCTTAGATTTCTTTTTCATATAAAGCACTTAAGATAATTTACTAATTGTCTTAATAATTATCAACTAGTTAGATGCGACGTGTCTTTTGACTTCATAATGAGATTTGCTGGCCACTTATAGCAGAGGATGTTGAGCTCACTTGAATAAACCGTATTGGAGATATGAAATACGATATATAGTTTATGGGAAACAACCATATTGAGTTTGCTTTTGGAGCTTATTTGAATTTGACTTGACTGTTGCCAATTATAATCTTATGTTATTAAGCAATTTGGGTTACACAATTCTTAGCTTGTAATTTTTAAAACGTATCATATCAAGAGGTGTATTTGAATTTGCTGTAAACAATAAATTAACTAGGCTTGAAAAAATACATTAATTAATTGATAAAGAGTTTTTTTTAAGAATTATTATGTTATTTTTGAAAATAATGAATTAAGTTTTTTGATAATTACGATTTACTATGCATATCTAAACCTATTTTTTGAAAATTGCGATTTACTACCCATATCTAAATTCATTGGATTGTTTTAATTTTTGGATTTTTATCGAGTTATATAGCACATAAAAATATAACTTTTAAATAAAAAATATAAAAAACAGATTTTTGCAAACGCTTCAAAACAAAATTACTTTAATAATAATAAATCAAAATTTGTATGTCCTAAAAAATTATAAAATTGAAATAATAAAAATCATAATGTCTAGTGCAAAAACAATAGAACTAGAACAAAGACATAAATGTACAAAACTTTAAATTGCCTTTGCGAGAATTCCACAACATTCAAAACTCGGTCTCCATATTATTTGCATTATTATCATCCTCTATGAAAAATAAAATATGATGAAAAAGTGAGGACGGATGAGTAAAATGAAAATTTTAAAGTTGTTTCTCTTCAAAAATATTAATATTTTATTATATTTAATCTTAAATATTCAAAAAATAGAAAAATAAAGTTAATAAAAAACAAGTCGAGTATGATGGGTATTCATCAGTTCGACTTATCATTTCATCTATATCTCAATCCATATTCACGTGCATTTTTCAGCATTCATTTAAAATCTATTTTTTAACCTTTATGTCCATTTTTCGAGTCAGATGATACAGATATGTAACCTTACTCTTAATCGATAAAAGAGCTTATTTTCGAGAATTATTATGTCTTTTTTATAATGAGAAATTTCATAATTATTATTTTTATAATAATAGCTCAAATGTCACCTACATTCTTTTAAATTCAGAAGAGTTATATGCAACATAAACTTAATTTCCAACACTTAAAAATTTGTATTATCTTTATGCTTGATTGTCTCAAACATTTGATCACTAATCACACTACAAGACCAACTCATATTGAGCAGGTGGTTCAAGGATAAACACAGAGAAGCATTCTAGGCCCGCAGGGCGTAGTTCAGTTGGTTCCGGAAGGGTGGATTTGTTCCAAAGTGCAAGGTTCGAATCCCATGATTTGCAGTGTGGGAGTAACATTCTTGAACTCTTAGTAGATTTTGAGGGTGGGCTCCTTATAAGCCTGTGAATTATTCACCTCTCCCTTAACGAACCGCTGAGTACCTGATTTACATCTTCCCAATTGCTTCATCTGGCCGACGTGTGGGAGTCCCTTTGGGTTAAGGATTAAACCTTTTTCTCCAAGAGAAGCATTCCAGGGATTGATTACTGATTGATAGAAAGCAAATCTTCTTTTAAGAAGAAATCGATGTATGTGACTTTTAATGGCTCAAACTTTTTGAGACCCTCCATAAAAAGGAAGCCATCAAACGCGTTTTCACTACTTTCTGCGTTATTGGGATTTTCATAGTTTAAAGCTTTTGGTTAGAATGAAAAGAAAAGGTACAAAATGTCAAAACGAAAAAGGAGTCAAAAACACAGATGAACCCAGTTAGGTCTTCATACGTCATAACATGTCACCTTACAGGAGTATTTTAGGAATTATTATCTAAAAAAGTAAAATAAAAATGTAATTTTGACTTTCTGTGAATTTGTGATATTTTAGAGTATAGAATAAAAAACGTTAATTTTTTTAATTAAAATGTGTATTATAAAATTGAGCAACAGTTTAAATTTTTTTTATAATATTCGGTATCATTTTTAATGTATTCTTTATAATTTTTATAATATCCTTACCTACGTGCCTTTTCAAACTCTTTTGTATAATTTATTCCTATTAGGAACAATATTTTTGTCTAAAGTTCTTATAATGAACCCAAAATTTGTCATATTAATCAAAGTTTCAAAATCAAACCAGAAGTTAAAGCAGTAAGATAAAAGATTTAAATTTTAAAAGATTCAATTGGGATTAAACTGTCATAAAATTAGATAAAATTTGATTAAAAATAAAAATAATAAAAATTATTTATTAAAAATTTTAACATTTAATAAAAATTAATTAATTAGTTTTAGATTATAAAAATTTATTAATTTATAAAAATTAAATAATTGGTTAATAAATTGATAAAATTTTAACAAAAATAATTATTAAAATAAATCAAACTTAAAAGTTAAAAATTAAATTAAAATTTTAAAAAATTTTCAATTAAACCGATTAATTTTTTAAATTATTGCTTATAATTGCAGCTGGACGAATAGAAAAGCTTGCCCTCTCAAGTGAATTTTGCATTTCTTTCATAAATTTGTTTCAAAATTAAACATTTAATTCAACTTTATTAAACTTAAATCCTATAGAAATTCATTGCATTAGAAGTTTAAGATCACTCTGTTAAAAAGTTAAAGAGGGTTTAATTAAATACAGGTTAAGAGGGTTTAATTAAATACATAGGTATACACATAGGTCAAACTTGCGACTTCAGCTGATCTGTGTACTCTTTTGGTCATAAAGCAAACATGTGCTCCTAACAGAGACCTTTCAGGTACTTAAAATCCATGACACATTCTTGCATTGTCAAACCGAACATAACGTTGAGGATATGCTACAGAGTGCTAAACATCAAAGTACAAAACAAAGAAAGCAAGCTAAAGCAACATATTTTAACTGCCTAACATGCTTGGATAGAAGTTTTTGCAAGCTAAAATGCAAACTACTGTTGTTGACTTGGGCATGCCTAACTCAGCTCCATAGTCCAATTCATCTTATCCTCTATAAGACCCATCTGTAGTCTGGTAAGCACACTGTAGAGTTGCTTCGATACAGTACCGACACCATCTTCTCCGAATGACACCCTGCACAAGGGGAAACAGTTTCACACATAACATCAATTCAAAAAAACTCAGTGCCAACTGCAGATATCACATTTGATAGGCTAGTTCTGGTAGCAGGACTGGATTGTAAGAGCTTATATCTTTACTCATTTTGATACAAACAGTTATATTTATAGATAGGAGGTTATGTCATGGCGTCACCTTTTACCCATGTAAGTTATGCTTCCAACCGGTGATACAACCACAGCTGTCCCGGTGCAGAAAACTTCATCAGCATCAAGCAGCTCATGAATAGTTACAGATCGTTCCTCAACCTGCATGTATCATGTGAACACGTTAAGAATTGATTAGCAAATACTGCCCATTTCACAAACTAGATGTTGCACCTAAAATGGAGCCATTAAATGTCCTATCAAACATACATTCAATGTGTGCCTGTGAACTGTGAAAGTAAACGCTACACAACAGTTTGCTTTGCTAACTGCTAGAAAGCTTTTATATATGATCATTCTGTACAGAAATAGCAAGACTGATTCACACTTACTGAGGTCAAGATCAGAGCCCCCAATGGGGAATTTTTTAAAAAAATGCTTGCAGAAAATATGAAGGAAAATCTAGAACACCTATATGAACATGAAGAAGCAAATGTTTACAACAGAAAAAAATGATGGAGGTGGCTTAGTTCTTATTTATCAGCAATACTGAACAGTGACCAATTAAGAGCATCACAGCTTATAGCAGAAAAGTGTTTCAAAGTCACGCAGCAATTAAGAAAAAGAGGCAATGCATATTTTATCATAGTAATACTCAGCCTTAATTTCAGTTTTTTTTTCCGAAAAACATGTCATTCAGATTCAGTGCATGAACCTCCGTATCTAAAAGTAAAAAGATTCAGTCCGATTCTGCAGCATACGATTGTCCAAATTAAACTTTACAGGAAAGGAGAGAAGGAGCTTAACAATTTTGTCAAATATACTTGTGCAGGTTCAGACATTTAACAAGTTAATATCAGGTTCACCGAAGAATCAACTAAGAGTACTGTTTATGAAATGAAATTGCTGTATAAAACATAAATTTGATCTTTATCACCATATTCCCATCTTAGCCACTTTGTCACTAATTGCTATGGGCAGGATGCCAACATCTAAGAAAAACATAGACATTAAACATCCAATGTCTATGAAAAATTTTACAGCAACAATAAGGTACCTGAAACCCTTCGCTTCGAGCAACATCAATAATACTCTTTCTGGTAATACCAGGTAAAATTGTCCCTTTTATTGCAGGAGTAGAAATAACATTACCCTGACAGCAGAGCATATAGAAACATGTTAACTGCAATCACTATTAATAAGGTACCGTATTGGAGGAAAGCAATGACACAAGCTACTGTTAGCAATAATTTAGATTAGCAGGAATGGTCCAAGCTATGGTTCTTAATGTCATCAGCGAATCTCACTGCATCATTCAAAATCCCAGGTAGCTAGTTATCGCTGGTACTCTGCATAGCAATAATGATAGCTCATAACTCGTCAAATAGTGAGTTGCAAGCATAATTAACGACTAAACAATGATGCCCCAAACTTGAGACTTCACAATTCAGGTGCTGCAGATCCATGATAGTGCCGACAAGTTAGAAGTTTACGATTTACTGCATATTTCATCATGGAAGTCAATGGTGAATTTTGTTATTAGCAGCTCCATGTATGTTCTTTCAGTTAGTAGGGCTGTGACACTCCAAATAAACAAGATAATAAGCAAATGCATATTAGTTTTGCAAACGAAAAGTTGACATTGATATGCTATAAATCAAATCCCTAACAAAGAACCAGAAGCTAATTCCTTGGATTACCTTCACAACAAAAATGTTGCAAGAGGAAACCTCCTCCAAATACTTTTTATGAACACAGTCAAGATATAGAACATCAGAAAATCCTTTGGCTTTTGCAACAGATTGAGCCTTGAGAACCTAGAAAAAACAATTTGATATACACAAAGAGCAACATCAACAAATAGAAATAATTATCACAAAGAATATAGGCAATGTAAAGAGCAACCCAAATATTCACATTTATGCACTATAATACTACTTCATACTAGGGCCGTATAAAGTCCGAAGTCCACTTAAGTACTCACAGCAGCATAGTTTCCAATGGTCTTCACGCCTCCAGTACCACCAGGAGTTGCTCGATGAAGTTCATGCTCAACAATCAAATGGATTGGTGCAACACCTTCCTGAATAAATGTGTAAAAAATATAACTTTGCATTAAAAAATTATCTTGCATCATCAACCTTTTATGGTCTCACAAGATAGATATGAACAAAACCTCTCTCAAGAATTTCAACTATTTACACTCTAGTCTAAGCATAAGAAAACAAATAGAAACTTCTGCAGACAATGATTGACCAACCACAAAGAGCATGTTTTGCAGTTCACGAAAGAATAATCATATCAACAAAACATTTTATATCCTCAAAGAGAATATAAACTCAACAGGAAAGAAAAGGGTTACAAGGTGGAAGGTTTATCCATTGCTGGAGACTATACCAACATGGGGAAACAATATTTCTGAAATATCATCAATAGATTTCAATGCCAAAGTGAAAAAACACAATAATTCAATGTCGCGACCACAACTCAATCATATTCAATGCTCAAAGATGAAACAAACCTTAAAATAGTTTCCCACAGGTGAAACATAGATCAAAAACGTGTACTCAGGAGCAGGTGCAAGACCAAGAACAGCTCCACTCCCCATTAATAATGGCCTGATATACAATGAACCTTTACCCGAAGGAGGAACCTGAAATTGAAGGTCAAAATTCAGTAAACATATTACTTGTAGGATAAACCTTTACAATGCATGGAATAGAAGCATTACCCAACGTTTATTTGCCAAAACAGTTGCCTTCACAGCTTCCACAAACTGCTCAACAGTTGGTGACGGCATGCACATCCTCTCTGCACCCTCTATCATCCGCAGTGCATTTTCCTCGGGACGAAACAGTAGAATTTTACCATCTTCTTTTCGATAGGCTTTAAGACCTTCAAATAATCCCTGAATTTAAATAATACAAGAAGAGAAAGCGGAACCATAATAGGTACCAATTTGCTACAAAAAAAAAGGTATTAAAATGTACTAGCATTGATAACTGAATCTGAACTCATACACAGTATCTTACTGTTAAGATTTCTAACATATGGTTGTATCGCAAAGTTCATTCAGGGTACGCTTCAAATATTAGAATTGGATGAGAAACAAAAGATAACCCCCGATTGCTTCAAAATTTTCCTTGAAATGTTAAAGAAGGTTATTCTTCCTAATTGTGACTCGTTAACAACGGAAATATGCAACTTGACTGAAATGAGGCTGTTCAAGTTTGTCTACTTTTAAGATTGGGAGGAAGAAGGGGTAGCAGGAATCAAACACACAACTTGCTCTTTTTAAGTTTACTGCAAACTTGTACTGCACTGTTTATACCAATTAGATTAGATTCCATTTCAAAGCAGCATAATGTGTATGCTAACACAGCGAAAATGATCGATGTGGGGAGAAGGAAAAAGGTATTATAACTGACAGAATAACCAAGCTGCGCCAATTATTAACAACAGTGTGCAGCAAGTATCTCTTATATTATTGCCAACACCAAATATCTAACGAATCATAGTATTAATAAGAAGTGAAGAAAACGAAACTGTGAAATCAGAAATACCTTACCTGACCATAATTTAGAACTCCTGCCGAGGGGTTCAATTCGATGTTCCCAAAACGTTGCAATTCACCTCTGGAAAAGTTTCCACTTTTAACGCACTTCATTGTGTACATATAATCAGT
Organism: Erythroxylum haughtii; assembly: GCA_025504935.2. Lineage (NCBI taxonomy): Eukaryota > Viridiplantae > Streptophyta > Magnoliopsida > Malpighiales > Erythroxylaceae > Erythroxylum > Erythroxylum haughtii. The sequence continues at coordinate 200,712 of JANSVB020000096.1, forward strand.
GGGAACATAAGAGAAGCCAAGGCTGTCCCAATCTATGTCAGCCAAGTCCAACGTTTCACTATATAAAACCAAAACGGAAGAAAAAGGGAGTTAGAAAAACCAGATAGTAATCAACTTAACGAAGCAGATACACAAGATCTCCAGAAAAGTATATCCTTTCCAGTCGTCTCCTTCACATTTGTTATGAAAAGGTATGAATTGATCATCACTGATCATGACCTTCACAAGCAGAAATGAGTAGACCCAGAAGATGGATTTTCCAGAAATTGCAAAACAAAGCACGACAAAGTCCTTCCTAAGGCACAAGATCCTAGCCGGGCAATGCAAGTGCCAACAAATGACAATAACAATAAAACATTTTCTCAACGAAAGTCACAGACCTGTAGTTTCCAGACAATACGGCATCCCGACTGAAAGGAGATACAGCTGTTGAAACATTACCGGGCTGGAACGGCCTCTGAACCTGCGAACAACAGAAACACACTATTAAATAAGCAACCATAACTTAGTGACATGACAAAAGAACACAAGAAGAAATTACCTTGAGAGACAGAGAAGAAGGAGAGCAATGG